>CM062288.1:54068790-54171290 GCA_031216915.1 Pictodentalium vernedei | reverse complement strand
TGAGGTATGGCGAACGGGGAATGCCTATATTAACGACGTACCCTACAGAAAAACACATTACAATGATGAAACTGCAGCTATACATGAAAACGAAACTAATTCGATGAAATAGAAATAAAGTACAGGGCTACATCTTGTCATCTGTACGTCTATTACCTATCGGACCTGGAAAGTATAATAGACCCACATTACGCGGGGGTGGGGCAGGGACGTGGTTAGAGGCTTCCAATTGTGTGTGTGTGTAGGGTAGTGAATTTCTAACTAGTATGAGTGACCGGGAGGGGGATTCCCCCTCCCGGTCCCACCCCACCAATTGGAACTGCACTACCGAGAAAATTTTAGAAAATGGAGCCATGAAAGAGGGCATAAAATTGATTCTAGTAATTGAAATGCCAACACATTTATGATAGAATTATCAGGTTATTATTATTTGGTATTATTCTGGGAATTGAATATGTACTAAACAAATGCTCAAGCTGAGAACCTTGAGCAATTCACATTGTCCTAACATTAAATGAGATCTTATGCAGGAATGATCAGTTTTGGATGCTTTATCATTTTACAACTGTGAATGATGGAATTAACTCAGGATAACGAGTTTACATGATGTGATTTTCTTGAAGTGCATTTCGTGGATTTTGTTTATTAAGATAAGTAAACGTACTATAGAAATCTCGTACCGATTGACATCATGCATACTTATGAAACTCGATATTACGTAAACTATAGTTGTAAATAGTAACAGTTGGAATTTTTGCCGATTTGAAACCGAGCTGGAATTTTGGGAAGTAAAGGAAACATCACCAAAGAAGCTCTAAAATCCAGATACCAGATAGATTAAATTTCCAACTACTCATGACTTGCCCTCCGAATTTCCAACTATAGGAAATTTTGGCCAGGTTGGGGCGGGGGGGGGGGGCTGACACCCCCCTCACCACCGCTGTCCCTGGGATGGGGTGGGGTTCACTATCAAAACTAATTAGTTTACTACTTGACGAATCATCAAACCTCCGACTGAAAAATATAAGAATCATCCACAGGTCCGCAGTCCGTAGAACACCGCCTTACATTCAGTGGTCAATAAGACGAAAAATTCGAAAGCGAGTGAAATACCACTCGAAGTTCAACCCTACAGTGACACAGCGAAAACCTATTCTCCAGCCCTTTACAACAAATGTATTGCCAGGATTCATAAGTTAAGTACTCCTTTGGACTGGAGAGGCCACATCCAGGGAGATTGCATTTAGTTAGCCAGTTAACATAGGCAGGGACCTTCATTGGATAAAAATAAAATTTTTTCCTTGGGAAATTTTTTCTGGAGGGATTATTAAGATTCTAAGCAGAAAATATGATATCTCTTTCAGTCCGTTTCTTCTTCAAGTTCCTTTTACTTTTGTCTGTTTCTTTATTTCTTGTTTCTTTCTGTCCTCCCTACAGTACGAGATGTTAACTGTTTAACCTCCCCCATCCTTGATGCCTTTGTTTCCTTTCAACGTGGCATTAAAAATTCTAGCAACACCTTTATCAGGATCGCAAGGGGTTTTACAACTTCACATGTGGAGGTGCGCTTACACCATTGTTTCTTCATTCCAGATTTAATGTCACTGTTTTATCAAGAGAAGATTTATATTAAATTCAAGCCTCACTGAATGGTCTGTGACTTAAGATGAAATCTGTTAAAACAGTTGGTGAGCTGAATCCATCGTTTGAGAATCGTCGAAGCAGACGAGTTAAAAACAACAATATGTTCCACACCGGCATTATAAATAATGGTGAAATTATCGATTTCCATCGCTATTTATTTGAAAGTATTGTTTAAGGTTTGGCAACAGGTTGCTGTGTGCAAATCCCGTTCACAATAAACTCAGAGTGCATGATATACAAAGCCATGCCTGTTTGTGTTATTTTTACACATGCTGAAAACTATATTCGACAAAAGGAAAATGTACTCTGCAAGTTCAGCAAAATTATACATATGATAACACTTTACCCAACACACGATATCAAACATTATTATTGCTTTCAAATATATAAAAATATTAACCCTTTGAACCCTGTTGGTATCTTCCATGTCAGTTCAATGACAGCAATTGGAAGAGTCCATATTCATTATTTAGGGGTAGACCAATTAAAATTTTCAACGTGCAGCCGTGGGGCTGCACGTTGAAAATATTAATTGGTCTAACCCACACATTCACTTAGCAGGCATCCTACTTAATGAATTTATGACGTATCATGCTTCTGGGCCGGAAAAGCGGCCGCTCGTGTACAAGGGGTCTCTAGAGGTTATCTGACAATCTTCCCAGGAAAAATCCCAACATAAAAAAACCCATAGCAGTATAGCTCGTACTCTTCATGCCTCGTTTGAATGATCTCATAGATCATCTCATGTGACGTCACTGTCACGTGATTCAGTTACGCCATGTTGGGTTGTCATCAGAGTCCACAAGAGCGGCCATGTTGTGACGTCATTCTCACGGTGGTGGTGATAGAGACATCCTCGTCGTGTTTCCGTTGTCCAGTTTGTTTACTGGGGCCACCATATTGGCCGGTGTTTGACATGTCACCCAAAACTCTCTAATTGGAAGGAGGTATTTCAAAAGGTGTCTTCAATTGAATGGGCGCATATCTAATTACCACAAAACAACCTGGCAACTACTAGAAATCACCAAAACACACAAAATCCCCTCAAACGACTTTCTTTAGATCGGTTTCACCCAGACCCTCATTACAAGAGTAGCACGCAGTGATACAGGACGGAAGCGGGGGTTTGGGGATGGGGTGTTGGTTCTCCGTTGTATCGAGGTATGTCTAACGACCCAAATTGACCCGGCAACCACTTAAAATCACCACAAACGGGCAAAAATTGCCAAAATCACTTTTAATTAATTTAGTGCTATAGTGACCCCCGCTTGAATAGATGTATGACTAATTACACAAACTACCCGCAATCGCGTATTTGGCTCGGATTTCCCCAGAATCCTCTGATTATTTCTACCCTGACCCATTCTATAGCCCATTCTTCTGTTTCTGGACATGTTCTACCTATTTGTCTGGCTCGGATTCTTCTAGTTTATTCCTATTTCGGCCCCTATTGTCTCCATTCCTTGACCTGTTTTGCATATGTTATGACTTCACTGTTATACCTATTTCAGTTTGCCCAGATATGTATGTGCCTGCACGCAGTGGGTAACACCATAAGCACAACGCATACAGCACATTGGCACATGTGTCGACGTGCTTGCTCGCTGTTGCACAATGTGCGCAGGGTGTTTTTTTTTTTTGGGGGGGGGGGGATTATCCCTGGTGGGGTGGATGTACGATGGGGAAATCTCACCCTCGGCTCAAAATATTTGGTCCAGACACTCGACAAGCCTCGTGTCTGGCCCAAATATCTTACCCTCGGGTGAGATTTCCCCATCTCACACCCTCACCCAACAGGGAAAATAATAATCACGCGTCTGACAAGTTTTGTGACGTAGCAAAGTGGTTACTTCACGCCAAAATAATTTCCAGATTATGGTAGTTAGATATGTATTTTTGTGGGGATACACCAATTTGGGGTTAGGGGTGGAAATCATAATATCGATGCAACGACCCACCGTCTGCTATGGAGCCCGGTGGGTGAGAGGTTTCATATTATTTTATTTCGTTTTCACGAAATAATATTTCGAAATAACGAAATAATATTTCGTTTTAACGAAATAATATTTCGAAATAACGAGATATTATTTCGTTTTAACGAAATATTATTTCGAAATAACGAAATAATATTTCGTTTTAACGAAATAATATTTCGAAATAACGAAATAATTATTTCGTTTTAACGAAATAATATTTCGTTTTAACGAAATAATATTTCGTTTTAACGAAATAAGTATCTGTAGCGGTAAGCAGGGCCAGATTACACCGTCTCGCTACTTTTCTATTGCAAATTCTGCATACTTAGCTAAGTAACACGGTTACGTATTCTAGCAAAATATGAATTTGACTCTTTCACTTTTTTGTGGAATAAAAGTGGTATTTCCTTGAAACACTCTCCAATCAATTAACGTTATGATCTCCCCGTTTTTTGCGACATGCGTGTTACCAAAGTTTTTTGGTGCTGTTTCGGATATCATAGCGCGGTTTATCGTTGCAGAAAGAAAATGAAGCGGCAGAGAGTCCAAGGGTACCTCCTCCCTACATAGCTTCTCGCCTTTCCCCTACTCTCTCCACCCTCCTAAAAAACCTTTTAATTGCAGGCCCGATACCGATAAATTACAAATGGCTTACAAAAGCAGTAATGGGAAGCAGAGGACATTATAAAATGCACAGGCGTACAGGCCATGGTGACTGGGTTGTGGGTGGGTGGGTGGGGGGGGGGGGGGGATGCGAAGTCGGGGAAAATAATTTTTCTGGCAGTTTCGGGGGGGGGGGGGGGGGTGCAAGCTTCTCTGACCAACCTGTCGTGTCAAACATTCAATCTATTGTCTTTAAATAAGGGATACCGCCCTATGAGACCAAATTTGGAATCAAAGTCCGTAATATATTTTTTTGGCGAGGGACGTCTCACAGGACGTGCCACACCAAAAAATTATATTGCGGACTTTGGGTGCTAGTTTGGACTACAGTCTTATCAGGGTGATAACGCGTCTGATGACTTTGGATACACAGGGCTAACAGTTTTTAAAAAAAAAAAAAAAAAAAAAAAATTCCCGAGAGTGCATGCACAATACTGTTGGAAGTGTGGGGGGAGAGAGAGAGGGGGGGGGGGGGGCGCCGCCTATAAACATTTCTGTTGGAAGTTTTCACATTCTGTCGGAAAATAATTGTTAAATTTGTATGAATCGAAAGCAAACAGCTTCAAAGTTTGAAATGTCAAACGATTTTTTGTTAAAGTTATTGACTAAAACCAGCAACAAGTCACAACTGAGGCACACCGAGGTTTTAGAATTTCTCTTGGGAGGTCCTCAATCCCCACCAACGGGAGGGGGACACCCTCTACCATACACTCTCGCACCTCGGTATTGAACACCTCGCGTATGCCTTCGAATTTTTAAATACGGCTGACTTCGGATTTGCTGGCCAACACTCGCCTACCTAGATTCCACGTGTATTAATGATGCCTGCAGCATCACTTTTCGGTCAAAATCTTCAGCCCTTCTAAAAACAAATGCCCGTACGTCTATGATAAAATGACGTTCCCCCATAAAGTTGGGAAAAAAATTCAGAACGGTTGTTGAAAAGGCGTCATTTTCCTGAGTCTAATTGTTCGCAATAATTTTTTTTTTTCCTCAAATAATGGAAGTGAACAATTATTCAAGCTGATTTATGGGGAAAAATCGGCCTAACACGGCATTTTCTGACATTTTTGCATCCTCCATCGCCCCATGTACCAACGTATTTATTTCGCTTTAACGAAATAATTATTTCGTTTAAACGAAATATTATTTCGTTTAAACGAAATATTATTTCGTTTTAACGAAATAAATATCTGAAGCCGTTTGTGATGTTTTGCAGGTTCAGCTTAGAGCGCCTCGCTACTTTTTGATTGCAAATGCTGCTTGTTTAGCTTATATACTAACAAAGTTACGTATGCCAACAAAATATGAATTTTAGTCATTAAAATTAATGACTTCACTTTATTGTGCAATAAATTAAGTCATATTCTCTTTTAACACTCTCAAATCAATTGACGTTCAGTCTTTCCAGTTTTCGCGATATGTGTATGGAAGAATATTCTCAGTACCTCCTTTCTCGTACGCTACCATTATCGGCCACGTTTTGTGATTTCTGGCAGGTCGTTTTTATAACACTCTCTGACAATCATGGTCAAAAGTCGGTAGGGTTTCTTTTTACCAGAAACATCTCGATGATGACTCACGGGTTGTCGGGCGGGTGTAGCTAAAACTTGATTTGCCTGCATTCGAAAGTATTGGCGACAGACTGATTGGCAGAAAATACTAGTTGCAGAGACACATATTTTGAAAGGCGCGCCATTTCTCGGTTGACTCAGGACATAGTGTATTTATTTAGTTATTTTTTATTGGAGTTTTAACGACTCTTTCGAGAGGCATGATCACCTCGTGTCGGACAGTTTTACAGGTGGAGGAAGCCGGAGTACCCGGAGAGAACCACCGAGCAACGGCGAGCAATTGCCAAACTCCCCAATGTTCTACTCTACACAAGCAGGGTTAGCATTGGTTAAAGACAAGTGCGTCATCGACCTACACGGCGCCACCGTGCCCCAATCGGGGTGAAATGCCTTGCCAAAGGATACAACACAGTAACCCCATGGCGGGGATCGAACCGTGGACCTTTCGGTTTAAAGTCCAAACCGTTACCACTGATCCATCGCGCTCCCACGTAGTGTATTATATCTCATCGAATCAAAATACCTTCTAGTCGTCGTGAAGTTGTGAATCTTTTCAAATGAGTGTTGCATTGAGACCGCAGTATTGGTAGGGACAGAGAGGGTAGGGAAGGTGTAGGGGCGGCGGAGGCGCTAAATCAGTTTTATAGTGTAAAGAAAATACTCTTGGTGAGCTGCAGTTGTACTAAGTTAAAACGAAATAATCATTTTATAAAAAGGAAATAAATAAGTTGGTACATAGGGTAATGGAGGATGCAAACATGTCAAAACATGCTATGTTCCATCGATTTTCCCCATGAATAATTTCCACTTCCATTAATTACAAATTAGGCCTTTTAAATAAACGTTTTAATTTTTTTTTCCAAACTTAAAGGGAGGGGGTGGGGGGTTGGGGCGTATCGATAGGGGATTTTTTTAGAAGGGGCTGGAAGATTCTTTCCGGTGTAAAAGGAATGGAAGTCCGTAGGAACGTTAGTCCCTCTGGACTATTATTCCGCGGAATTATAGTCCTAGGTCTAACATTTCTAGGAATAGTAGTCCGGCGGACTACTATTCCTAGAAATGTTAGACCTAGGACTATAATTCCGCGGAATAATAGTCCAGAGGGACTAATTTTCCTACGGACTTCCATTCCTGTCACACCGGCATCACTGAGGTGCGTGGAGCCGAGGTGGGGGAGCGGGGGCTGGCAGCCTTCTACCGCAGGCTCGAAGCTAGCCGTATTTCAAAATCCAACATAGAGGAGTGGGTGAGGCGGGCGGACTTTTCTGTGTCGGATGCATACCCGATATGCCCAACACAGAGGTGGAGGGGTGTATGGTTGGGGGAGCCACCCTCCCGTTGGTGGGGATCGGGAGCCTCCCCAAGGAAGTTGTTTTAAGTCTAAGGCTCTGAGAACAATTCTAGAGCCCCCGTAGTATGCCTCAGTTGTGACTTGTCCAGCTGCTGGTTTTAGTCAATGACGTTAACAATATAATGCTTGACATCTCAAAATCTGAAGCTGTTCACTTTCTATTCATAAAAATTCAGCAATTATTTTCCGACAGAATGTGAAAATTTCCGACAGAAATATTTATAGGCGGCGGCGGCGGCGGCGGCGGCGGCCCCCCCCCCCCCCATTCGCACCCCAAACAGCATGGGGCATGCTCTCCCGGGAAATGTTTTAAAATAAATTGTTACGCCTGTGTGTCCAAAGTCATCAGACGCGTTTTCACTCTGATAAGACTGTAGTACAAACTAGCACCCAATGTCTGTAATATAAATCTTTGGTGTGGCACGTCCTGTGAGACGTACAACGCCAAACAAATTATATTACGGACTTTGGTTCCAAGTTTAGTCTTACAGGGCGGTACCCCTTATATGAAGACAACAGACAGGGTGTTTGAAACTACAGGAAGGTCAATGAAGCTCGGCTCAAAATATTATGAAAGCTGCCAGAAAAAAATTGATTTTCCCCGACATCGCAGCACCAACCCCCGGACCTCCATGGCCGTACACCTATTTATCTAACAATCATATAGATTTTGGCTTGAAAATCACGAGAAACGGTATATAATATATATTATTATAATATGTCGTTATTCACCGCTTTAATTCGTGTTTAGGGCATTGTGAACATTTTCAAAAAATGCCGAAAGTTACGTTGGACGACCACTTAAAACGAAATAATTATTTCGTTAAAACGAAACATTATATCGTTAAAACGAAATAACTATACTACTCAAAGTTTGCTAAGCACCAAATATTTGACACATCATTGTGAAATTTGCTTGTGACATATTTGCGATATTTTTGGTGGATACGATTGAGGAATGTATTGAGATGGTCCGCAGTGTTCACATTAGCTCTCTTGACAGGCAGACTTTTCGCGACAGTCATGGAGAGCATGTACCCTTTGATTTCCATCATGTTTTCGTGAACTGTCTACATGTACATGACATGTGTAGGGTATTCAATCTTCATTTCAACACAAACCCTTGTGATTTAATGATTGAATATGGCAAATTCAAATGTAAGAAAACATTTGTCTGACGTAGAAATGTGGCGGGCTGTTGGGATGGTGGAGCAAGGGACTACCCATCGTCAGGTGATCACCAGAGCCTAGGCAAGATTTCAGCAGTATGGCACACCAGTAAGATGGCGTGGTGGTGGCAGAGACAGGGAACATCTGCAGCAGAAGACCGGTTTTTGATCACTCAGGCCCATAGGAATCGCTTTGCCACAGCAATCCAGCTTCGCAGTGACCATCAGAATGCATACGGGGTAAATGTTTCGACGCAGATTATTCTGGCAAGGTTGAACGAAGGTGGTATCCGATCGAGAAGACCATGTATTCGAATTCCCTTGTCCCAGAACCACCGCCAGGAACGATATGAATGGGCCATGGACCACGTTGGATGGACCAGAGAAGATTGTCGACCTGTCCTTTTTACAGATGAGTCAATGTACTGCCTTGACCACACAGATAGGCGTTCTAGGGTATGGAGAAGTCCAGGAGAGCGATTCCATGCAGCCAACATTGCTGAGCATGACCGCTATGGTAGAGGGTCAATCATGGTCTGGGGCGACATCAGCTGGAATGGACGTACAGATCTCGGTGTCCTTGAACGTGGTACATTGACTGCACAACGGTATATTGATGAGATCCTGGATGTCCAGGTCAGATTGTATGCAGGAGCAGTGGGTGATAGATTCATTCTGATGGACGATAATGCCCGTCCTCATGTTGCCCATGCTGTCGGTGAGTACCGACAGAGGGAGGGGATTGAGATAATGGACTGGCCAGCAAGATCCCCTGACCTCAATCCAATCGAACATGTCTGGAATGAGTTGCAGCTTGCAATTTCAGCCCGTCCAGTCCAGTCAAGAAGTGTCCAGGAGCTTGGTATCATGCTGGTCCAAGAATCGAACAACATCCCACAAAGGACCACCAGGAACCTGCTTGGGAGCATTAGAAGGCGTTGTCAAGCTACAATTAACAGTAATGGGTCTCATACTCGATATTGAAGCCATACCAGTTCGCTCCATCAACTTTTTGGCTTATTGAAAAATTTCCTCTTTTATCAATAACATCCATTTTCCATGGCTATCGTATTCAAAAGCTAAACAATAATGTCAAACACAAATAAAATCTTAATATCTGTACTTAAATCATTAAAGATATAATTAAATAAAAAATATATACACTTTTCTCAACAATATTTCAACCAAAACGTAAAACAGGTAGTTGGATGTACTTGGTGCTTAGCAAACTTTGAGCGCTATATTTTGTTAACCCTTTACCCAACGTAACGGCAAAAACCAGCCTTGCTATTCTCAAAAATCGCCAATTAATTTTCATTATTTTTTTCATTTTTCATCTCAAAAACATAGGTTATGACCCCTCGTTGGAACGAGCTCGTCGAGCTCGTTCCAACGAGGGGTCATAACCTATGTTTTTGAGACAAAAAATAAAAAAAATTAATTATTCAAGAATTTTTTTGCAAGTGTCGTCTGCTTTTCATGTTTGGTAAAGGGTTAAATAATATTTCGTTATCGGAAGCGTAAGTGTTAAATCAATGAAAAATGTCATTGTTATTATTGTTAATGCCACATGAATATCATGTGCTAGTGGAGTGTATTTTTTATATGAACTACATCGAATAAAGTTTTACTATTTGCATTCATTTTATTTATTTTCTTTGAATTATGCGTGAAGTTAAAAAAATAATGGTTTTACCACATAAGTGTTTTTTTCTCAGGGTTTTTTCAATTATGTTGTTTTAACTACCCTGATTTTCTCGTATAGATATGGGCAACAAGCTGTACAAATTGAAAGGTTAGGGGAAGAAGGGAAAGGTTATAACAGCTATTTCTTTCTTATTTTCTTATGCTTATATTTTTATATTGTTTTTATTTAGGAAAAATCATTCAACAATGAAGTAATATAATTGTGATAAAATCATCATTGTATAACATCAAATGAGAAATGTCGTTTTTATTTTTTAACCCTTTGATACTTTTGTACGTCTTATGACGTACGAAATCAAACAGTGCGTTAATAGTTTGTGGTCATTTGATTTTTTATTATTTTTCGATTTTTTAAAAGTTTTAACCTTAATTCCTATTTTCTCCCGAATTGTGCTCAGTGACAACGCTCGAGCCAAATGTTATCGCGGGGTCGTCTCACTTAGCCGGTTGGCATTGTTTCGGAGTAAGGTGTGAACTACCTTGTGATCAAAGAGTTGCCGACTATAGTCGTTATCTAATAAAGTACAAGGTTTACTTGTAAAATTGACAAATTTATTGATTGATATTAACTTTTCTACTGCCGTATAATAAATACAATAATAATAAATATTATATCTCACGTGACTTCCTTGCATTCTAGTTGGCTGAAAGATGGTACTCTATTTCATGTGTTTGCATCCACAGAACTGACCAGGCACTACACCCAGGCACTACACGTTTTCTATTTTTAGCACACTACTATATCATTTTTCTTTTCATACTGGGCGAATAAAACTGATCAGGTTAAATTTAAAAATCGATTCACACAGGCACAACATCCACAAAACGACCTGGAAAGAAATCTTTGCGGAAAAATTCATTATGTATTTTGATTAAATATATTTTCGGGTGTTGCCAATGAGAAATCAGAAGTTATTCAGAGTTATTGGGAAGATTTCTGAGAAACAAATGCGATGATTAGACAGTTTTGTTCAGCGGAATAGCCAGTGGGGGTGGGGATGGGAGTGGGTGTGAAGGACAGCTCTTCCCTCACCACGTTTCCTGACAAATGCCGTCGTAAAATATATTTATGCCTGAAATGCTTGAAGCTGATTCCCACGCTCTCACCCTAAAATGTCGTGGGTAATTGTGCTAAAGTTATACCTCAACGTCCTGTGTACTTCCGACTTTAAACATAGAATACCCAGAGTGCTCCCCATTGGTACGAACATATATTTGTAGCACGGGGAGGACCCGGATGTTCACCCACGAGAATACATACTCTTAATCCTTTACCTGGCATGAAAAACAGACGACACTTGGAAACTAAATTATTGAATAACTAATTTTTTTTTGCATCAAAAACATAGCTTATGACCCCCCCATTGGAACGAGGCCAAAAAAGCCCGAAAAATAATGAGAACTTAATATCAATTTTTGTGAATAGCGCTGATCGGTTTTGGTCATTACGTTAAATAAATGGTTAACTCAGCGCGAGGTAAAATGAAGTGGGGTGAAAAAATCTCTAATGCTGTGATTGGCAGTTGATAAATATTTTGTCCCCTCCCCCACACTTCAGTTATATTGGCTCCGCCCCTTCTTTTGTTCAATACTAAATTGTATATGATCCATTTCTTTCTCTTGCCCACTTTTAGCTTATCCTATTTTATATGAAGATAATCAGATATAGATTAGCTTATAACGTAATCATATAATCTGTGATACAATTCTGTCAACAAGAATGTCTAACAAACACCGCTTTGTCGTACAGCATTCAACTCAAAATTCTAACTTACCCCCTACCGGAGATATAACATACATGTACTGAAACTACGGATGTAGTTTATTTGTCACCTGGACCATCATAAAAGTGATGTTGGAGTTGTGGGATGCCTGCATAAATATGAGAAAAAATGCATTTTCAGTGAAAAAAGGGCGAAATGTTGTTAAAGTTTTGAAAATTTCGTTTGAACATACAAATATTTTATTTTTTACCAGAATGCGTTTTTAGCTTTTGTTGTATGTTCAAACGGACGATAGATGCAACAAAGACTTGGAGACTGATGCTTTCGTCTTATTTTGGATATTGGTTCTCCAAATTTTACAAAAAATCGCATACTTTGGACTAAATTAAAAAAAAAACAGCTCAAAATTATAAATTATGTTTGAAATGGTTCACAATTTTATCGATAAAAAATGTCTGCAGGGAGAATATCTAATTACCGAAAACGACTGGCAACTGTTTATTTAAAGTGGATTATTCCTCTTTTTTATTCCCATCTTGGGAGCATATCAAAGTGGCACATAGTACTGTAAAGTCTTAGATAGTGCGACATGTCCCTCGATTACTGGGAGTATGTCGATTTACTGCAAACACTTCGACAACTACCTGAAATTGTCCCGACAGCTGCTTTGTTTGGCTCGGACTTCCAGAATCCCCGACTTCCAGCTATCCCGGGCCGTATTCTTGACTACCCTTGTAGTCCATTTGATTATAGCCACTTTTTGTTTCCTCTGGTCCCGACCTCTGTCCAAGACCAAGGGTTGAGTTAGAGTGCGCTGTTCATATTCACCGTTTTCAGTCTATACAGTCCAGTGCCCAAGTGGAAGCGGGACACCTATGAGATGCCCTTATCAGATAGTTCGTCCCCTGAGTTCCAATGTGTTCTATGTTCTTACTGGCACATACAGTACGTGGAGAGTGTATTATCACTAAATCACCCACAGAGTGGAGATTCCACCCGAGCAATAATTGCAAATTTGTTGCAAATCATAACACGCACAAGCAAAGTTTCAGCCAATGGACCTCCGGGTTAAACCCGGAGGTTCATTGGCTGAAACGTTGCTTGTGTTTTTGTCGATATATACAAAATCTAAAATTTATAGCTTGGGTGATTACGCCACTCCGCGGGTGATTTAGTTATAATCCACTCTCCACGTACTGTAGAACACATTGGAACTCAGGGGACGAATTGACAATGTGTTCACAAAACATGCTGCACATAGACACATACTAGAAGTTTCTAAATATACTTATGTGTCACAGCACATTGTGCAATAGCACACAGGCACATGCTGGATGTGCTGAGGTATTCTTTTTATGCACAGTGTGCCTCAAAAACACAGAGCACACGAGATCATTTGGATACTTATGACATTCTGACGTACTATTGAAGGATGCATTTTGAGAACAGCTACCCTCCGAACATACCCCGACCTACTGTAGGACTTCATTGACACAGTGACGTACTGCCAGAGAAACCTCCGGCAAAACATGGAAGTCGGAAACACGTATTACTATAATAACTCGTACGACGCATGCCTACTACCTCCACTTATCTAAATGGCAATGATGTCATATCACGTAGGCTGTTATAACAGTGAACGCGCCACCACAATGCACAGCGATGTGATGCCGCAAGCGATACTCCGATGAGATCCCCCAAATATCGATCGTCTGGACACAAAAAACTATTAATTCGGCGACAGCGTCATTCACACCAAAGTATCCCAGTAACACGAGGAGCAATGTAATATGTGATATATCGGTGTGTTCCTCTTTCCCTCTAGAAAATATTGATTGATAAAGGTGTAAACTGTTTCAAACAGAAAATTACATTTTTAGCTCAATTAATAGGGAGCTGCGAATCACGAATTTCTTTTCGAATCGAATCTCGAATCGAATCGTGTCTCTCATATCGACATCGAATCGAATCCCGAATCGAATCTTAAAAGACAAGTTATTTCATATTGCATCAAACGGAAGTTACGGAACACTGTGATGACCCTTACGCGATGGAGTGAACACCTTAAACACCAATAACTAAATATTCTCTGTCGCACCGTCGCTGAAACAGCTAGGCTTATTGTCCATTGTTTTAGTTTTTGAAGGCCTAACTTGTTACTATTCACGTTCTTAAGAACGTGAATAGTAACAAGTTAAGCCTTCAAAAACCACAACTATGGATAATGTTCTGGGCCAAATTCGCACCTCACCTAACAATTAAACATTGTCAATTACTCAAATAAATAGGAATTGAGCCTACATGAATGCATTTTCTAATGACAGTTTTATCCTATCTTTGTTGGAAATGTAACAAATTGAAGTTAGTACGAGAGATTCGAAAAAATCGAATCCTGAGACTGATTCGGGATCGATCTCGAAGCATACGTATGGTATCGATATCGAATCGAATCTCGAATATTCGCAGGACCCTATCAAATAATTTCATTTGGTCAAAAAACTGCAATTGTTTGTTAAATTTTTAGTAGCACAAATGTCCAAAATAAGACAACATACATCTATGTTTAAGGTTTTGCCCACTTATCGTCCACCTGAATATATAACTGAACCTAAAAGTCATTCTGGTGAGTATGTTCACACGACCTTATTTCAAATTTCTCTGAAATTTCGCGATTTTTTTTCTCAGTAAAACGCATTTTTTTCACACTTGTGTACGGAGCCAAAATCCCCTAACATCACTTTTCTGATGACCCATGGAATTATATATAGAGTATCTCCAATGAGTCCCCAGTTCATATCGAATTTACACGACTTGCTGGAAGAAATTATAACTACAGCAGCTGTATATTTTTAATTTTTATTATCTCAATTCGCATATATCACTCAATATATTTAACAATATTTTTCACATATTTTTCGCATACATCATACAATAAAAATTTTTTTTTTACAAAGCTGATCTGCCGTGTGAGTATCGTCAGCTCTGAGAGATGAAACTTGATCTTTGTTGATAGAGTGGACGTTTTGCGGTTCATGTTGAACTGTTTTCTTCAGATTGGCCAAGAAGGAGTCCACCGAAAGTTTGTGCATGTCGGTCGGATGGTTATGTGGAGATCCGATAGATGAGATGATATCTTCTTTAGTATTGACAGTCGCTCCGCAGGCCTTTATACAACAAACCCAGTGGGTACTGTCATTTCTTCTAGACTTGATACGATATCTGTTGCCACCAAATACGAGGTTTCTACCCCCACGACTATTAGGGATGAAATTCACATTCACTTTTGCATTTGCCATTTTGATAATTCTGAGAGTAAGACTGATTCGAATTGTGGAGATATCGACAAAGAGGGCATATATAGAGGATATGGAATGAGTGTTTTTCTCATATAATATTTATGAAACGAGTCTACGAATTTTCCGTTTTGGCGAGCCTCTGGCGAGCCCAAACGGAAAATTCGGACGAGTTTGGCACCTTTGGGGAGGGGGGGGGGGGGGGTCACTGTTGTTCAAGCTGAGGTCGCGATCCCTGGAGCTGAGGAGAAAAATTGGGAAAGACGGTGAAAGGGAGTGCCAGATGTGTAACTTGGACATGGTGGAGACCCTGGAACACTTTCTTCTAGAATGCCCAAAGTATCAGCCTAAAAAAATGAGATTCACTGGGAGTATAATGGGGAAGTGGGATGGGAGAATGAAGGACATGTGGTTAGGGGGAGACTCAA
The DNA here is from genome assembly GCA_031216915.1 of Pictodentalium vernedei. Taxonomy (NCBI): domain Eukaryota; kingdom Metazoa; phylum Mollusca; class Scaphopoda; order Dentaliida; family Dentaliidae; genus Pictodentalium; species Pictodentalium vernedei. The sequence goes on along the minus strand of CM062288.1, from coordinate 54,155,761 downwards.
AGGAGAGGGTTAATATGCTAATCGGAGAGATTGGGAAGAATGGGACAAGGGATATCATCAAGCAGTTCGTCTCCGAGTGTTGGGAGGAGAGGAGAAGCGTGGGAATGGGGAGGCAGTTGGGAGTACAGGGGTAACCATGTCTTTCTCGTCCGAGAACCGCGACAAATCAGCGGCTGGCCAAAGTGTTATTATTATATTATTATTACATCTAGAGATGTTACCTGAACACATTAGCATAGTTTACATGTTTCGAATTAAATACCCTAAGAGTTTTTTGATGAAAACTGATTTTCTAACAATAAAAGTGGTTCCACTGGAACCACCTGGGGCAAAATCAAACTTCCGAAACCTTCGTACACATCCAGTGATGCTACCTGAACACATTAGCATAGTTTAAGCATTTCGAATTAAATACCATAGGAGCCTTTCGATGAAAACTGATTTTCTAACGATAAAAGTGGTTCCTTGAACCACCGGGGGCAAAATCAAAATTCCGAAACCTTCATGCACATCTGGAGATGTTACCTGAACACATTAGCATAGTTTAAGCGTTTCGAATTAAATACTCTAGGAGCCTTTCGATGAAAACTGATTTTCTAACGATAAAAGTGGTTCCACTGGAACCACAGGGGGCAAAATCAAAATTCCAAAACCTTCATGCACATCTAGAGATGTTACCTGAACACATTAGCATAGTTTTAACGTTTCGAATTGAATACCCTAGGAGCCTTTCGATGAAAACTGATTTTCTAACGATAAAAGTGGTTCCACTGGAACCACCGGGGGCCGAATCAAAATTCCGAAACCTTCATGCACATCTAGAGATGTTACCTGAACACATTAGCATAGTTTAAGCATTTCGAATTAAATACCCTAAGAGCCTTTCGATGAAAACTGATTTTCTAATGATAAAAGTGGTTCCACTGGAACCACCGGGGGCAAAATCAAAATTCCGAAACCTTCATGCACATCTAGAGATGTTACCTGAACACATTAGCATAGTTTACATGTTTCGAATTGAATACCCTAGGAGCCTTTCGATGAAAACTGATTTTCTAACGATAAAAGTGGTTCCACTGGAACCACCGGGGGGCAAAATCAAAATTCCGAAACCTTCATGCACATCTAGAGATGTTACCTGAACACATTAGCATAGTTTAAACGTTTCGAATTGAATACCCTAGGAGCCTTTCGATAAAAACTGATTTTCTAATGATAAAAGTGGTTCTACTGGAACCTCCGGGGGCAAAATCAAAATTCCGAAACCTTCATGCACATCTAGAGATGTTACCTGAACACATTAGCATAGTTTAAACGTTTCGAATTGAATACCCTAGGAGCCTTTTCAGGGTGTGGCGTACGGACGGACGGACGGACGGACGGACGGACGGACGGACGGACGGACGGACGGATGGATGGACGGACGTACGGACGGAGATCATGACAATATCCATGCATTTTTGAAAATGCGGGGATAACAAAATTTGCAATAAGTTAGTTCGAATCCTCAATTAGCCATCTAAACGCCAGAATATCTGACCCAGTATATTTTGTCGTATTTCAAATGCCTCCATAATACATTTGATAACAAAGATGGCCACCTGAATCTAAGATGGTCGCCAAAACGGTGACCACCATGACAGGAGTGATTCCAGAGCCGTTGATTCTCCAGCACTAGTTTTTCGGTTCGCGTTCAACAGATCCAAGATGTTTCCAAACCGCAACCTTTATATGATTACGCGGGTTGTGCAATTATGCTGCTTGTATGGTTGATGGAAACTTTTGCGGTTCTAGGTATCACGGAACTAAATATTTTCCCATAGGCGACCATTATAACGTTCGGGCGTAAAAAAGTATGTTCGCATCACTCTAATTTTGGCATTCAAATATCTTTATCAAATATAGCCCTTCAGACAACAGGGGGTCGCGCGACAAATAAGAGAGAAAAACTGACAGAAAGGCAATCACCGATTGCATGCACATATTTTTCAGGGAATTACCAACAAAAACACATCAAAAGTCAATTGTATTTTATAGGTGCAAAAGTCATCAAATCACTTATTTATCTAGAATATACAACAATAATACAAGTTGTCATTAGAATGTTTCAAAGGGTTATTAAAACAATATATTTTCCCAAGGCTGTTTATTTTTAGAGATTGCATCATTTCCAAGTGCAACATCGCAAGGGTAGATAACTCTAATTCAAATATTTAGTTCAGTGATACCTCTATTCCTGTCTTGTATATTGAAACCATTTCCATACGTTTGCATATTTCAATATGGACATGGTATACGTGGGTTCTTCTGAGTCAATCCTTAGGAACTGTTCAGCCCCCCCCCCACCACGCTCGTTCTGTTCTGATGTAACGCTTGCTTTAGTTATCAGAGTTGAGATGTGCTTCAGTTCTGAAGCCTTTAATTACCTCAGAAGGTGTTTGAATAGAAGTTGAGACGTTTTCCAAGTTTCAGCCTTCTCAATTCTCAACTAGATCGTAGAAGCCTTCTGACACACAAGGGAGATGACTCTGTTTGGTATGTACAGATTTCTGGGGGGGGGGGGGGGGCGTGGGGGGGGGGGGGGGGCGTGGGGGGAAGGTCGGAACCAGAGGCAGCTAAGACTAGATGGTCTAGGGTTAGTGTAGCTAGAATTGTGCCTGTAATATGAAGAAACCGAGGATTTAGTGGAAAATCTGAGCCAAATAATGCCCGCTTTGGTGATTTTGGGTGGTTTGCGGTGATTTTAGGTAGATGCTGGGTTGTTTGTGGTAATTAGATTTACTACAGGCTAATGGAACGCATCGATAGAACACCCCCACTATACTGGGAGCCTTTTAGGCTCATAGATATGTAAAAACCGAGGAATCCAAATGAATCCGAACTAGTAAATCAATTGTCTGGTCTATTTGGGTAACTCCTATTCAAATCGAGCACTCCCACCGAATATAGCTAATAGTTAGGGATGGCACTATAGCCCCATTAGGAGTAGGGGGTAGATCGACCTCTGTTGGCAGGAAGGAGAGCCGGAGGGTGGAGGGGTAGTAGGGGAGAGATGATCGTGCCCTATTGGCCAGAGGAAGAGTCGGAAAGTGAAGTAGTAGGAGTGGGATGGATCGGCCCCTATTGCACGTGTGACCCAAAATTCTCTAATAGGACGGAGCTATAGTAGTTAGGGATGGCACTATACTATAGCCCCAAGATTTATAACACTGGATTTCCCATAGGCTCCATAGAGTTAGAGTTAAATTGTGAAACTTATAGCCCCAAGATTTTTAAAACTGAATTTCCCATAGGCTCCATAGGGTTAGTGTTAAATTGTGAAACTTATAGACCCAAATGTCTGTAACTTATTGACCCAAAATGTACGCAGAACTTATAGACCCAAATGTATGTGAGGAGTACATTTTGGGTCTATAATTTACAGACATTTGGGTCTATATGTTATTGGGACTATAAGTTCTTTGGGCTATAAGTTTCACAATTTCACACTAACTCTGTGGAGCCTATGGGAAATTCAGTGTTAAAACTCTTGGGGCTATAGTGCCATCCCTAACGACTATAGCTCCGTCCTGTTAGAGAATTTTGGGTCACATAGCAACCACGTGCAATAAGGGCCGAAACATCCCACTCCTACTACTTCACTTTCCGACTCTTCCTCTGGCCAATAGGGCACGATCATCTCTCCCCTACTACCCCTCCCCCCCGGCTCTCCCTCCGGCCAACAGAGGCCGATCTACCCCCTACTACTAATGATACGTTAGAAGCTCACACTGAGTCTGTCCCGCCCACTGAGCCCCGAAGTGAAGTGAAAATATGTTGTTGCAACCTAAAATGCAAAACGACGCAAAATGTAATAAAGTCGGTTGTGTTCGCCAGTTATTGTAACGTGAAATATGAGGCCTTTTTTTACCATGGCAGACCCGTTCTGATGCTCTGGTATAATATAACACAGTAATGAATACTTGGATCGTGTGAAAATGCAATATAATTATGAGAGAGAGAGATAGTCAGCTTGCTATTGTGGTGTTCGGGTAGCATTACGATGCATTGGGCGAAGCTGGCTATATTATAAAACAATTGATTTGTTTCTCAACTCCTGAAAGATATCTGTTCCGGTGTTCCCTGTTCTTTACTTTTGAATTTCTTTACCTACTCCATTTACGTGACCCCATGCCATTCACCCTTTCCTTCCCAGTTTTGTATATATGCATTCGGAATGTTTTCACAAGATAAACTTGTTCCCACAAACTGTGTACATATATTACTATTACGGGATAGCAATAAATGCTGAAAGTGATGTGAAACCCACATGAACAAACATAATAATTCACGTTGAAATGTGTGGTCTACACTGTCCGAGAAGACCCGCGTTGTATCCTTGGGCAAGGCACTTTATCCCGATTGCCTACATGGGGGCACGATGACGCCGTGTACGAAGACGTACTGTGCGTCGATGGTGCACATGTTTTTAACAGCTGTGACCCTGCTTGGGCAGAGCTTGAACAGAGTTAGAATGTTGAGGAGCTGACAGTTGCTCGTCGACGCTCGGTGGTTCTCTCCGGGTACTCCGGCTTCCCCCACCCGTAAAACTGTGACGGTCACGATTATCCATCTTGCATAAGTATGTGACCTTAAACACCAATAAATAAATAATACATAACCGACTTTGCAATAAGTTTATTACATTTTGCATCGTATTGCATTTTAGGTTGCAACACATGTCCTTGATGTAGGGCTGCACGGTATATCGATAAACCGATATATACCGGTATTCAAACCAATATCGATTGGATACCGGTGTAATTACAAAAATATCGGTTTATCGTCATTATTTAATTACCCATATAATTTTAGTTTTTTTTAACTGTATCCCCGAATGAATAATGTTATCCTTTTATCCAAGGAATGGCCTGCTTGTGCCCTCGTAATATACAAATTCAGCAGTTGAAAAAATAATTTTAAAAAAGTTCAACAAAACTATATCATGTGATTCTTCATTGGAACGAGCTCGTTGAGCTCGTTCCAATGAGGGGTCACATGATATAGTTTTGTTGTTTTCTTTGGGGAAAATCTCATAAACTAATTTGGAAAATAATAAATTTTGATATCGTCTGCGTTGTGTGAAGGTTTTTCGAATCGTATCAGCAAGGCAGACTAATTCGTTCCGACTGTGATGCCTGGAGTGTCGATTGTGGTACTTGTGTTCATATATCTGAACAGTTTTCGATATACCGGTATACCGCGGTATTTTTTGAATACCGATACCGGTATTCAGTTTTGAATATCGTGCAGCCCTACCTTGATGGTACGCTCTCATTCCCAGACTGACGTCGCAAAAAGTTACAGCCTGAGTTTTCATCCGTAATCCAGGTACATCTTCTGGTTTTTGAACGCGATCCGAGAACTTTGGACTTTAGACGAAGGGATCCGAATTCACTCCTATATTGGCGGAGCCGAAAACCTAATGAAGTTTATCCGACGCAATTGTAAGTTGTCCTATATTCTCTGTCAGCTTAACCCTTTACACAACGCACAGGATATTCAAATGTATTATTTGAATTTTTGTTGTAACAATTTTTTCTAAAAAATTCAACAAAACCATTTCACGTGACCCCTCATGAAAACTAGCTCGCCAATATCTTTTTTTAACTGCTTAATAATAATAACACTTTGGTCAGCCGCTGATTTGTCGCGGTTCTCGGACGAGAAGGCCATGTTACCACTGCACTCCCAACTGCCTCCCTATTCCCACGCTTCTCCTCTCCTCCCAACACTCGGAGACGAACTGCTTGATGACATCCCCTGGCCCCATTCTTCCCAATCTCTCCGATTAGCATATTAACCCTCTCCTTTGAGTCTCCCCCTAACCACATGTCCTTCATTCTCCCATCCCACTTCCCCATTATACTCCCAGTGAATCTCATTCTTTTAGACTGATACTTTGGGCATTCTAGAAGAAAGTGTTCCAGGGTCTCCAAATCCTTTACCTAACGAATGCCCTCTTCCGCCCGTGTAATTTGGAAATTGAGCAGTTGAAAAAATTAAATTTTACAAAATATTTCAACAAACCATATCATGTGACCCCTCATTGGAACGAGCTCATCGAGCTCGTTCCAATGAGGGGTCACATGTTATGGTTTTGTTGACGTGTTTGGAATAATTTATAAAAATAGTAATTAAAATAATAAAATCTCATTTTCTCTGCGTTGGGTAAAGGGTTAATTTGTAAATTACAGAGTGGATGTTCCGGTTTGTTAGATAAACTGTTAAACATTTCACTTTTTTGATTTCGTTAACCTTTATGGTCTGTGGTTTTGATTGATTGTATGTTTGTTTATTGGAGGGTAATGACACTTTCACCGACCAGTGTCATGTCGTGTCGTGTCGTGTCGTATGGCTTTACGGGTGGCTTAACCCTTTGGACATTCGTGGTATCTCCCATGTCAGTTTAATGGAAGAAATTGAAAGAGTCCATATTTATTATTAGGGGGTAGACCAATCAATATTTTCAACGTGCATCCCTAAGGCTGCAAGTTGAAAATATTGATTGGTCTACCCCACCCTTAACTTAGCAACTATCCTACTTGATGAAAGTATGACGCACTATGTCCCTGGGCCGATAAAGCGGCGTCTCGGGTTCAAAGGGCTAAAACGGAGTACCGAAGAGAACCAAAGGACAGCAGCAAGTAACTGATCGACTCCAACTAACTAAACCGACACAAGCAGAGTTAGCAACGGCTGAAGGCAGGTGCTCCATCGACTTTGTACATACCACAAAGGTGCCCCCACGTGGGCAGTCGGCATTAACTGACTTGCCAAAGGACACAAAGTAGATGCCACGCTTCAACATCGAACAGTCGACCTTTCGGTCCAGTTCTCTACTCCATGAGCCAATGAGCTTGCGATCTGTCGTTAAGTGGTTGAGTGCTAGAAGCCACGATCAGGGTTTTCAGAAAAATGAGCTGGGATACCAGCCCAAAAGATGACATTTTCCTTGTTTATGTTTCATATTCAGTCAAATGCAAATAATATGTTGTTTACATAAATTTGTTTTATGATAAATTATTGGAGATTACCTGTGGGCAATAATAAAACAAATTTTGAATAACAAATTCAGACAGGGACGTGGCTAGAGGTTTCCGATTGGAGGGTGTAGGGTAGTGAATTTCCAACTGGGGGAGGGACCGGGAGGGGAAAGCCCCCTCCCGGTCCCTCCCCTAGTTGAAAATTCACTACAGAGAAAGATTTTGAAAATGGAGCCATGAAAGGGGGCATAAAATTGATTCTAGTAACTGAAATGCCAACACATCTATAATAGAATTATCAGGTTATTATTATTTGGTATTCTTCTGGGAATTGAATATGTGCTAAACAAATGCCCAAGCTTAGAACTTTGAACAATTCACACTGTCCTAACATAAAATCAGATTTTATGCAGGAATGATCAGTTTTCAATGTTTCATCATTTTGTAACTGTGAATGATGGAATTAACTCAGCGTAACGACTTTACTCAATGTGATTTTCTTGAAGTGCATTTCGAGGATTTTTTTATCACGATAAGTAAACGTACTGTATAAATCTCGTACCAATTGACATCATGCATACTTATGAAGCTTGATATTACGTACACTCTCGTTTTAAATAGTAACAGTTAGAATGTTTGCCGATTTGAAACCGAGTTGGAATTTTGGGAAGTAAAGAAGTCATCAGCATCACCAAAGAAGCTCTAAAATCCAGATAGATGGAATTTCCAACTAATCATGACTTGCCCTCCAAATTTCCAACTATACGAAATTCAGACAGCCAAAAATAATCTAGCCCTCAACCAGTTAACAAATATGATAGTAATGGGTTTCAAGAAATGAAAACATCAATAATGCACAGGAAACCATTCCGGGTATGATTAAGAGCATGTTGTGTGGGTTTATCTTGCATTCTGTTTTCTGACAGAAAACTTAACGAAAACTGAAGTAAAAATCTAAAATATTCTAGTGCAAATTACTGCTTGTGTATCCATCCTGGATTTAGGCAGTAATTTTGGTATCAAATGGTATAATGAGGCCAGGAACATGAATTATAAACACTGGGAAATTCTAGCGTTCCAGTGGAAAACAGGGGAAACAAAATAGCATACTGCAGAAGTTGTTGATTTGACAGCCATCCTGGACACCATCTTGGACTTAAAAAACATCCAGAGTGGATTTCAGTAAATTCTAACTATGAACTTAACCCCCTGCACTCTGATGACGAAACGTCTGATTTGTCATCCATGGTTATCCCCCCTGTGTTGTCAGAAATTCAGCAATTTAGATTTTGGTTGACAGAGCTCCAATTGAGCTCTGTCAACCAAAATCTAAATTGCTGAATTTCTGACAACACAGGGGGGATAACCATGGATGACAGGGAGGTGTGGTGGGGCTTAGTGTGGGGGAGGTGTCGAGTATTCTCGACATCAGAGTGCAGGGGGTTAAACTGTATATTGTGTTTGTGACAGAGTAAAAATGAATGAAATGCTATAAATTCTTATGTTGTTCTTTTATTAACTATCCCTGCAAGTACCCGGATGAAGAAGTCCAACAAGTATCCCCCCAAAGGTATCATCATCTGGAATATTGAAGGATACCTTTGACATGGTAAACTACTATTGGATGATACCTTTTGAGGATAAGAGGACCTTGTTGTAAGACCCCCATCGAGGAGTTTCTTCATGGTCCCCGTGGCTTCATAAGACAAAAAGGGATTCTATAGGCATAGACGGACCACAAAAAGGAATTCCACTGAACGTGGTCGTTGAATATGAGGACAAGAGGGGTGGTTGATTATACCTTATTGAAGAATTTCCTTATACTCCCTCATGGCCTCATACGATAGAAAAGGGGTGCCGAAAGCCAGTCGTTTGCTAGTTAGCGCCGCTGGAAGCGGGTGCCACAGGACATGGCCGTTCGATACGCAGATGAGGATAAGAGGTATGGTAGATTATACCTCATTGAAGGATTTCCTCACACCCTTCATGGCCTCATACGCTAGGAAAGGGATGCCGAAGGCCAGTCGTTTGTTAATTAGGTGTGCTGGAAGCGGGGTGCCACGGGACGTGGCCAACGATACGCAGATGAGGATAAAAGGTATGGTAGATTATTCCTCATTGAAGATTTCCTCATGCCCCCATGGCCTCATGCGATAGGAAAGGGTGGGGGTGGGGGTGGGGCGAGGGCCAGTCGTTTGTTAGTTAGGGGTGCTGAAATTGGGGTGCTGCGGGACCTACCTGTTTGATACCCAGATATGGATGAGAGGTTAGATCTTCCTTAAGGGTTTCCTCATGGCTTCATATGATGAAAAACGAACATGTCGATCAAGGTACAATATGTAGTGGTAGTAGGTGAGGGTTATGCTAAATGGAGTGATCTGATTGGTTGGGATCATAGGCTAGGTCACGTCACATGTCACTTCCGAGGTCCACCACCGAGGTCCACCCAATGAGGCACTCTTCGAGGTCCACTCGTCGAGCTTGTTCCAACGAGGGGTCATAACCTATGTTTTTGAGACGAAAATGAAAAAATTTAGTTATTCAAGACTTTTTTTTGGCAAGTGTCGTCTGCTTTCCATGTTAGGTAAAGGGTTAAACGCTAAAAAATAAATAAATAAATAAATAAATAAATAAATAAATAAAGCTGTTTTACGCGGCATCAAGGTATGTGAAAATATATTACCCCCCAAAAAAGCACATTGCCACTTTCTTGCAAATTGCAACAAAGTATTATTATATGAATCTTTTCCCAGTTCTGAGCAGACCAACGCAAACACATGCCGCGCATTGTACTGAAGTTCTATTCGACAAGTTTCATCAGAGCCGTGATAAATGCTTCCTGTTCTCAACCAGCTGATGGATCTTGTTCTGTTCATTGCTAATGAACAGTAATACATGTTTAACCATTTACTAACTCACAGAATATCAAAATCTATTATTTTAATTATTGTATTTTTCTCAAATTTTTCCAAAAAATCGAACAAAATCATATCATGAGACCTCTCATTGGAGCTAGACGAGCTCGTTCCAATGACGGGGTCATATGATATTGTTTTTTATCATATGACTCGTCCGTTTTGTTCACTATAAAACATTTGATATTTTGTTTTCATATTAATCAGTGATAAATAAAGCCTTCCGTCAATTTCATTGGTCAGTTTCAAAACTAGACAATTTGATTGGCTGAACAAATTACAACTGGGCCATATTTTCATAATTTGCATAACTGGGGTTGAAAGATTTCATTGGTCAATTTCAAATATGGACAGTTTGATTAGCTGAACAAAATACAACTGGGTCATATTTGCATAATTTGAGTAGGGAGAATTTACGTTATCTGTCCTATTTAGGTTGGGTTATATTGCATTAACCCTTTACCTAACATAACGACCAAAACCGGTCAGTGCTATATACGAAAAATCATTTTTTTGCTTCCAAAACATAGGTTATGACCCCTCAATGGAACGATCGCATCGCGCTCGTTCCAATGAGGGGTCATAACCTATGTTTTGGAAGCAAAAAATGAAACTTTTTAGTTATATGATGATGATTTTTCTAAGTGTCGTCTGCAACACACGTTAGATAAAGGGTTAAAAAGTCATACTAAATCGTTAATTTGTGCATATGTTTGTCATATGATATATAGAATATGAAATAATTGTTTTTCTCATATAATATTTATGAAACTCGTCCGAAGCGAAGTTTGAATATTACGAGGCGGGTGCCGATAAACCGCAGCAAAACGAGCCTTCGAACCTAGATATATTTTCCTCTATTTTTGAAGCAAGATTTGGATAGCTGATTTTCTTGCTACATTCTATCATTGGGGAAGGGGTGGGGACTCAGTGGTTATGGCATTGGACTTCAAACCGAAAGGTGCACGGTTCGATCCCCGCCAGTGGCAACTGCAGTGTGTCCGTGCGTAAAGCACTTAGTCCCGATGCCCACGTGGGGGAAGGTGGCGCTGTGTGCTAAGACGGAATGCACGACGATGGTGTACCTGTCTTCAACCAAAGCTAACCTTGCCCGTGAGAAGACCGTCTGAGTGATCGATTCGGACTCCCGCGTTGTGTCCTTGGGCAAGGCACTTAACCCCGATTGTCCACATCGGGGCACGATGACGCCGTGTACTAAGGCGTACTGCACGTCGATGGTGCGCATGTCTTCACCCAATCTAACCCGTTACGTTGGGGAGTTTGACAGTTGCTCGGCGCTGCTCTGTGGTTCTCTCCGAGTAATCCGGCTTTCTCCGACCGTAAAACTATCCGACACGAGGTGAATCTGTCACTGCAAATAGGCCCTTCAGATATGGACATTTCGTGTCGATATAGCGAACAAAAAAGCAACCAAGATGATATCTTTTACCTTTTCTGACTTGTCTGTTTGGTAGTAAATTCCTTTTCTTCACTTGTACATTCCGCAATAGTGGGCGAAAATAATAAAAATCGTCAGCTGGATCTGAAAATAGAGCGTTTTGACAAAATAATCGAGACGTACCTCTGGATCTATCTTCTGTATATACAGATCAAAATTGTGGGTGTGTGTATATATGTGTTTGTGCATGTAGGCCCTGCGAATTGTCAGTGCCCATTGAAGCATTGTATCCAACAGCGACGTGTCTGTTTTGTTTAAACAATATTTATTTCCAAATTCACAATGGTACATCAAATTACAAAAATAAAAAAAATGCATGATGTAGATTTGACCGTAGCCTGGAATCTTTTACAGGGCAGTTGCCACAGCTGAAGCACAGGTTATATAAAAGAGAGAGGTGTGGTTACAACAATATAACAATTTATTTCACATTGGTGTTTTCCAATTAAATATTTCTAGCAAAGTGTGGAAATAATATTGATTTAACTCAGCAGTTGTTAGTAGTTATAGTGGAAATATTGCCCACCCGTGGAAAGTGACCAGTACACGACGGCTGTACTGTACATACAGTACGTGGAGAGTGGATTGTAACTAAATCACCCGCGGAGTGGGGTTATCACCCAAGCTATAACTTTCAAATTTTGTTCATATCGACAACAGACACAAGCAATGTTTCAGCCAATGGACCTCCGGGTTTAACCCGGAGGTCCATTGGCTGAAACTTTGCTGGCGCTGGTTATGCTTTGCAACAAATTTGCAATTATTGCTCGGGCGGAATCTCCACTCTGCAGGTGATTTAGTGATAATACACTCTCCGCGTACTGTAGCAGGTATGTTGTAACATGGAAATGGTGCTGACTTAAAAGTTCATTCGTTAGACTTCTCAGGGTGAGAAGTGAAGCAATGGCAATTAAAAACGTCAAGATATCAAAAATAGTATTGAACGCCGCAAAGATATTTTATTAACGTTGCCACTGTAGTACTCAGAACCATACATCAGAACGCTGCAGTCAGTACAAAAAGGGGGCGCGGTGGCGTTGCGGTAACAAGTTCTCGTCAGATCGCCGAAGTTAAGCAACGACGAGCCCGGCTAGTCATCGGATGAGTGACCGTCTGAGCGACCGATTCGGACTCCCGCATTGTGTGCTTGGGCAAGGCTCTTCACCCCGATTGCCCACATGTGGGCACGATGACGCCGTGTACTAAGGCGTAATGCACGTCGATGGTGCGCATGTCTTCAACCAATCTAACCCTGCCTCTGCTGCAGTTCGGAATTACGATGTTGGGGCGCTGGCAGCTGCTAGTCGTTGCTCGGTGGTTCTCTCAGGGTACTCCAGCTTGCTACGCCCGTGTAACTGTCACCGACACGATATGACCTTGGCTGTTAAAGTGTCGTTAAACCTTAATAAATAATAAATAAATAAATAAATAAATAAATAAATAAATAAATAAATAAATAAATAAATAAATAAATAAAAGGGATATCGCCAAGAGTTTCATTCCTTAGAGTACTGTAGTACTGTAGCTTGGAAACCTAGAAAATAAAATGATCTGTTGTATCACGTTCGCCAACGAAACCCCACACAACGGCTTTCAAATACCCTCCCCCCCCCAACTCCCCCCCCAAAAAAAAAACAAAAACAAAACAACAACAAACAAACAGAAAACAATCCCCCAAACAAAACAAAACAAAAACTGGCTAGGACACCCCTCTTATAGACACCTAGCTACGCGCCTGAAGTGACCTCTTTTTAGATTGCCTTAATTTTTAATTTGTCGAAGACTGACTTTTTGTCCGGGAGACTTTCTGTCCAGGGGACTTTCTTTCTGTCTCCTTCATCCTAAATATGGTGCACCATACTTTCCGACATTTAACAATGAACTATTTTTGTAAATAAATATAGTTCATTGAAAGAGATCGAATCATAACATGAGATGGAAATCGATAGTGGTAACAGGTTTTCCGTTACGCTGTTTGCATCCCGACGAAACGTTTCTATCGGCGTGTGGATGAATTACTAACATATCGATTTAGCTTTGTTAATTTATCACCAGGTATGTGCAACAGGTTGTCTAAATTGAATATTTACAGCAAGGTATAAAACAAAAACCAGATCACACCTTACATGTATGTGAGTCTGGCTGAGAAACTATGTTAATGGCCACAACGGTAACACCGACTGATGTCTTCATTCAAGTGGTTGGCGAAATGGATTCGACCTGCACTGCAAAAAATATAGGTTCTCTTTAGAACCAAAACTGGTTCTAATCTTGTCCCTGAGATGGAGCCAGTTCTGTTTAAACAGTATTTATTTCAAATCAAATAAATTTATAAAGATTAACATTAAATATTAACAGAATTAAACATAAATTGAGGGGGTTTCAGTCGTAAGTTTAGAGCTTATACGAGGTTGTCTCAAATCATTATTAAGCACAGGAGATATGAACAGTTGGCATATCGAACCAGTTTTGGTTCTATACAGAACCAAAACTGGTTCGATATGCCAACTGTTCATATCTCCTTTGTTTCAAAATGTTTGGCGACTGCGTTGAATAAGCTCCAAGTTTAGTGCTGAATCTCCTTCAGTTCATGTAATATTCTGTTAAAATTGAATGCTAATCTTGGTAAAGTTTTTTGATTTGAAATAAATACTGTTTAAACAGAACTGGTTCCATCTCAGGGACAAGATTAGAAACAGTTTTGGTTCTAAAGAGAACCTATATTTTTTGCAGTGTGGAACCAATACTATAAAAATTTTACAATTGTATTTTCCAGAAATGTATTTTCTACTTATTAATATAACTGACTAAAATGAATCATTAGCATTTTAAAAGATGCGACAATTTGCCAGATGGCAAATTGCCACATCTTTTAAAATGATAATGGTTCATTTCAACCCAATTAAAGTCATAACTAGAAAACACAATTCTAGAAGATACACTTGTAAAAGTTTTATAGTACTGGGCCCTGTTCCTTTTGAACAATACACCCTTGTTGCCGGATCAACTGTTTCTGAATGCTCCCCAAAGCAAACACACAACGTCGTGATACAAACACAGAAAAACGTGGTGCTGATGTCAACAATGGTGGCAGAATCTCATCGACAACGCAGCGAGGGTATTCCACGACAAGCCCACAATATAGGAGGCAGTTTCCCCAATGTGGAGGAAAGGGGCTGTTGCGATCCCCTTCCTCGAGCCACCCCTCTATGTAAACAGAAATCATTGTGCATTTTATTTTTTTTTACCATTTTGTTCAAAGCAGGCTTCTATTGAAGGAAAAGGCTGTCGATCATGTGGTAAAACATAAAATGAACAGTTGTTTAGTTGTGATCACGTTTTGTGTAAAGAGGAGACGTATGATAAGGGCAAACGCATGTGACGTCTCATCCTATTGCTTCAAATTTCCTAACAACTGATTTTATTCTGTGTTATCCCTTTACCTAACATGAAAAGCAGACGACACTTGCAAAACAAATTATTGAATAACTAATTTTTTTCATTTTTTGTCTCAAAAACATAGGTTATGACCCCTCGTTGGAACGAGCTCGACGAGCTCGTTCCAACGAGGGGTCATAACCTATGTTTTTGAGACAAAAAATGAAAAAAATAATGAAAATTAATTGGCAATTTTTGAGAATAGCGCTGGCCGGTTTTGGCCGTTACGTTGGGTAAAGGGTTATTGTTATAGAGTGGAAGTTTATCGCATAAATACAAACAATTCATACATAATTTTATTATTTGTAATATTCCAATATTTATTATTCGGAAATATCGATCATGAAATATCCTAAAATTATGTATCTAATGTAAAAATGTCAAGCTGTATGTTACACTTGCTGTAGGAATTAACAGACGAAAAATTATGGTTAACACCAGGCTCTGATTTGCCAAAAGTAGCCACTGTTCTTGCTCCCTTGCTCAAAGTGAATGTGTTTGAGTAAGCCGCTTTCTATCAGAAAGTTTATAACTTTGGTGTTTAGGTGGCCTGCGTGATAGAGGTAAGCCAGGTTTTGAAGAGTACCTTGATGGCACCTTTGGGAGGGGGGGGGGGGCACTGTTGCTCAAGATGAGGTCCCGGTCACTTGAACTTAGGCGAAAAACTGAGAAAGACAATGAAAAAGAGTGCCAAATGGTTAATTTTGGCGTCGTGGAGACTCTCCAACGCCTTCTATTAGAATGTTCAAAATACCAGTCTAACAGAATAAGATTTACCGGAAGTATGATGGGGATGGGGAAGTGGGATGGGAGAATGAAGGATATGTGGTTAGTGGGTGACACAAAGGAGAGAGTTAGTATGCTTATTGGAGAGGTTGGGAAGCATGGGGTACGAGATGTCATCAAGCAATTCGTCTCAGAGTGTTGGGAGGAAAGGAGAAGCGAGGGGATAAGAAGGCATTTGGGAGCATAGGGCTAATCAAGGCCTTCTCACATGAGAATCGCGACAAATCAGGGGCCGGCAAAAGTATTATTATTATTAACGCCTCATTGTTGTGATCGCCTGCCAACGCTTGTTCACCTGGGGAAAAAGTAATCGGACGTAAGATGGCCAAACTACCATTCATCGTTTAACCACTGCCGTTCGAATATATTTATTGAAATGTATAAATTCTTTCTTTTAAGAACTACTATTGAGATGTAAAAAAGAGATCCCCCAAGACTTATTGTCTAACAAAAACAGACCCTACAGCATTATAATGATTGTTATGTATGTTACTCTGTTCCAAGGTACTTTTTCCTGTTGACAAGGAAATACAAATAAGATACCTATCTCAAAGATGAACGGCACTCTCATCACACTTTTGAAAAGTACAGATAAAGTGGGACCGTGTTCATTGAATTTCACCTTTCCCAGAGAAAATTATTCAGTTAAAAGGAAAAAAGTTGTTATACATTAAATGCTTGTATTGGATAAATACATTAAAGTAAATAAACCAGGGGGAATCAGAAAATGACACGATAATTTCTTAACATATCGCAAGATTTTTTGTTCAGCTAACGGGAGTTTATTCTATAGCCCACATTAATTAATTAATTAATTTCACACACACACACCGTACTCCGCAATGAAGCACTAATTAATTAATTAATTAATTAATTAATTGATTAATTAATTAATAAGTGCTTCATTGCAGAGTAAGGTGTGTGTGTGAAAACATAAATACAAGACTCACGTGGTCAATTTAGCATATATGTTACTGCATGAAAAGAAAATTTGTAATCTCAAAATCTCCTATCTTTCACTCGGGCTCTAACCCCCACTCCCTCTCTCCCTCTCTATCTCTCTAAACAATTAACAGGGCAAATTTGTACTGAAGGTATGGTAGATAGGTTTGTGTTTGGAAGGTGTATTCAATTAACATGGTTCTTCAGTTATGAGCTTTCCAATTAAGTTAGCCCTATGGTATCACGTCGAAGACTTTGGTTTAAACAATATTTATTCTGGAAAATAGTGTTAAACGTATACATCACCTAATGATATAAAAGAACGTATACATCACCAGATGTTATAATAGAACGTATACATCACCTAATGATATAATAGAACGTATACATCACCTAATGATATAATAGAACGTATACATCACCAGATGATATAATAGAACGTATACATCACCTAATGTATAATAGAACTTATACATCACCTAATGATATAATAGAACGTATTCATCACCTAATGATATAATAGAACGTATACATCACCTAATGATATAATAGAACGTATACATCACCTAATGATATAATAGAACGTATACATCACCAGATGATATAATAGAATGTATACATCACCTAATGACATAATAGAACGTATACATCACCTAATGATATAATAGATCGTATACATCATCAAATGATATAATAGAACATATACATCACCTTTTGATACAATGGATCGTACACATCACCTAATGATGTAATAGAACGTACACATCACCAGATAATATAATAGAATGTAACATCACCTAATGATATAATAGAACGTATACATCACCTAATGATATAATAGAACGTATACATCACCTAATGATATAACAGAACGTATACATCACCAAATGATATAATAGAACATATACATCACCTAATTATATAATAGAACGTATACATCACCTAATGATAAAATAGAACATATACATCACCTAATGATATAATAGAACGTATAAATCACCAAATGATATAATAGAACGTATATATTACCTAATGGTATAATATAACGTATACATCACCTAATGATATAATAGAACGTATACATCACCTAATGATATAATAGAACGTATACATCACCTAATGACATAATAGAACGTATACATCACTTAATGACACAATAGAATGTATACATCACCTAATGATATAATAGAACGTATACATCACCAAATGATATAATAGAACGTACACATCACCAGATAATATAATAGAATGTATACATCACCTAATGATATAATAGAACGTATACATCACCTAATGATATAATAGAACGTATAATCACCTAATGACATAATAGAACGTATACATCACCTAATGATATAATAGAACGTATACATCACCAAATGATATAATAGAACATATACATCACCTTATGATACAATAGATCGTATACATCATCCAATGACATAATAGAACGTATACATCACCTAATGACATAATAGAACGTATACATCACCTAATGACATAATAGAACATATACATCACCTAATGATATAATAGAACGTATACATCACCAAATGATATAATAGAACGTATACATCACCAAATGATATAATAGAACGTATACATCACCTAATGACATAATAGAATGCACACATCACCTAATGATATAATAGAACGTATACATCACCTAATGACGTAATAGAACGTATACATCACCAGATGATATAATAGAACGTATACAAAACCTAATGATATAATAGAACGTATACATCACCTAATGATATAATAGAACGTATACACCACCTAATGATATAATAGAACGTATACATCACCTTATGATATAATAGAACGTATACATCATCCAATGACATAATAGAACGTATACATCACCTAATGATATAATAGAACGTATACATCACCTAATGATATAATAGAACATATACATCATCCAATGACATAATAGAACGTATACATCACCTAATGATATAATAGAACGTATACATCACCTAATGATATAATAGAACGTATACATCATCCAATGACATAATAGAACGTATACATCACCTAATGATATAATAGAACGTATACATCACCTAATGATATAATAGAACAGCAAAAGTTTACGTAGTTGTACACAGTATAACAGTAACAATAATTATCAAATTAATAAGTAGACAAGGATTTACAGAAAGCCTTAAGCTTATATCAGCCGTCTCCTTTGCTCAAGAGCACTTTTCATAAGCATGATGGCACGAATCAGTTGTGAACCTCGTATATCGCTGCCCAGGGGGGAGGGGGGGGGGTGGTGCTCCCCACCGGCAATGGATCTAGTACTTCCCCTGTACTTGTACAATCGAACCATCAGCAAGTGCCAAATAGGTCTTTAAGGTAGAGTTGTTCATTTGCTTACAGGTGAACAGGGAAGTTACGTAGACAGTCACAACTGGAGGGTAATGACAGCCCGCCTCCTTTGTTCAAGAGCACTTTTCTTAAGGATGATGGTATGCATTAGTAGTGCACTTCGTATATCGCTGCCCACGCTGGTACCACGTCGAAGCCTTTATTAATATTCTTTGAGTGGGCTTCATGTTCACTTATAGTGGGCTACCTTAATTTCGTCTCCCCGTAGTAATACCAGGAGGTAGAGCAGTGCTTGTATATTGTCGTAAGCAAGTTGTGCGTTACTGGTAAAATAGGACTCAGTAACCAAGGCCGGTGTGGAAGTCATCTACAGTGGGCAGCATAGGTATAAACGATTGGTAAAACCTGTCTTCATACGCATGTTGTTGTCATGATTTGGCCATAGATTCTCCTGTGGGAACACTGGGAAGTGAATCAGTGCTTATTTACTGTGGTGTACAAGATCTGCTTTACTGGTAAAATAGGACCCAGTCAACAATGCTTGGGGTGGAATCCTCTAAAATGGGCAACATGAATATAAACGATTGTCTGAACTTGACTTTATCTCCATGTTGCGGTCACCATCCAGTGTTGTGCAGAAATATGTGAGCTTAAACACCAATAATAAATAAATAAATAAATAAATAAATAAATAAATAAATAAATAAATAGCCATAGATTCTAAAAGTTACCTTAAACTCATCAAATAAATAAATTTGAAATTGTAATGGTACATTTATTGGAAAGTGCCTATAGACACTCTCAAATAAATTAATACAGAACAATTATTAAGGAACAAATTCAGACTAGAAAAATTAAATCTTGTGTTCTACCAAATAATTACGCACCGCTAGAAAGAAGATAGAAGCAATCAATATAAACACTGCTATGCTAATGTTTTAAAGAACATTACCAATCGGACAGGGCACTGATTTTCCAACAAAATCCCTGCTCGTGGAGAAGGTGGAACGAATACCATTAAACCTCATACGGTATCTATAAATTAGTTGAAACAAACCCACATATACTGTTTTTGTATGTGGATGTTTCCATTTCTTTGTTCTCAATTTGTTCTGCTACACATCGTCGCCTGAGTGCTAGAATGCCCTATGTCCTATAAGGGAGATAATATAGAGTCCTATAGGGAACATAGGACAGTCTAGCACTCAGGCGACGACATGACATCATAAAGCTCTCGGGTCACTAGTCTAATTCTGTAAAAAATTCGATACCGTTATGGAGCGGAACCAGTCTCGCCCTCAAATGGGTCATCGCAAATTGCTCAGATTCACTCGTCTGGCATATTTCAGTTGGTTGGAAAAACGAATCTACGGTTCGTTCTTCCGACCAACTGATATATTCCCGACGATTCAATCTGACAAAATTCATAAAGATTCATTTTCTGTGAATCAAAGCTAGAAATACGACTCAATCGAGACCAGGAACCAATACCATAAAAAGTTTACAATTGTATTTTCTAGAATTGTATTTTTCCCTATAAATTTATTTATTTATTGGTGTTTAAGGTCACAAACTTATGCACAATGGCTAATCATGACCGTGACAGTTTTACGGGTGGAGGAAGTCGGAGTACACGGAGAGAACCACCGAGCAACGGCGAGCAGCTGCCATCTCCCCAACATCGTAACTCCGCACATGCAGGGTTAGATTGGTTGAAGACGTGCGCACCAGCGACGTGCAGTACGCCTTAGTACACGGCGTCATCGTGCCCTCATGTGAACAATCGGCGTGAAGTACCTTGCCCAAGTACACAACACGGGAGTCCGAATCGATCGCTCAGACGGTCACCCATCCGAGGACTAACCGGACTCGATGTTGCTTAACTTGGTAATCTGATGAGAACTGGTTACTGCAACACCACCGCGCCCCCATACGCCATAAACACCATATACACCTGTACAAATTATAGCACAATGTACAGAAATAAATGTAGGCCGGCATGTCAATGAATTATTCCAATGCCATCCATAATTGTACGGCTTGAACAATAATTACAAAAAACTATTCATTTTTGCTATCTATTAATCCGTTACCTAACACGAAAGGAAGACGGCACTTGCAAACAAATTCTTGAATAACTATTTTTTTAATTTTTGCTTCCAAAGCATAGCTTATGAACCCTCCTTGGAACGAGCTCGTCGAGCTCGTTCCAAGGAGGGGTCATAAGCTATGTTTTTGAGACAGAAAATAAAAAAAATAATTAAAATTGCATGATGATTTTTTGTGAATATTATTGCCCAGTCCGAATCGATCGCTCAGACGGTCACCCATCCGAGGACTAACCGGGCTCGACTTTGCTTAACTTCGGTGATCTGACGAGAACCGGGTACCGCAACGCCACCGCGCCCCCTCTCCCTATAAATATAACTGACTAAAATGAATCATCAGCATTTTAAAAGATATGGCAATTTGCCAACTGGCAAATTGCCATATCTTTTAAAATGCTAACGATTCATTTTATTGAGTTATATTAATAGGTAGAAAATACAATTATAGAAAATACAATTGTAAAAGGTTTATAGTATTGGCTGATGGAAACTAATAGTAAATGATATTGAATAGTAGCATAGATGGTATAAATAATGGTAAACCTGTTTGGTCATCATATACTACTCGAGACTAATTCTAGAAAAGACAATTGTAAAGGTTTATAGTGTTGGCCCTGATCTGAACGACATTTTTATGACATTACAATCAGAAATAAAGATTCAACACAACCTTACTACTATGATTACGCCAGATAGTTCCACAAAATATGTTAATGTTTTCAAAGGGAATTAAATACTGATACTAAAATTGATTGGAATGTCTATAAATGGGACAGGAAAGAATACCCGTTCATATTTGTAAGTAATGGCACACCAAAGTTTCCACAAAAAGCGGGTAAACAGTCTAGAGCAGTGCCGAATTTCCAACAGAATTAGACTGGTGGCGTGGGAGCTTGGGCACCATGACGTTACAATAGTTTAACTTCAATTTCCAATTTCGGATCGATTCGAATCAGGAAAAATATTTGGAATGAAATCGAATCTCGAATCTTAAGTCCTCGCTTTTCAAGTTGTGAAGATATTGCACCTTCTTACAACTGTGAAATATAGCAAATATTGTCCGTCAATGTTTGAGTATTGTGTTCAAAGATAACACGTCTGTTTGGGCAGCATCTGATCGTGGGAACCCGATGAAGTGGAGTAGTGCTTACTTACTGAGATAAACAAGTTCTATTTTATTGGTAACATAAAAGCCGGTTACAAACATCTGTGACAAGAGCCCCCTGAAGAGAGAAACAAGGACATAAACGATTGGGTATACTTGACTTCATACCCGTCTCGAGGTCATGATGAAATCATAGAGTGAGAGTGGTGGCAGAGTGGTTAAGCGCGCTGGTCTCTAATGCCAGAGGTCCCGGGGTAGATCCCCGGTCGGGGAAAGTTCTCGAGGTGTCCGAACACTCTCCGTCAGCATCAATTGTGGGGTTGATGCTGTCACAGCGTACCGTCCTATCGGGTGGGGACGTAAGATGGCTGTCCTCTGTGCGGAGAGAGACACTCGCCGTGTAGTCTAAAGATCCCTTCCTAGTATTCGAGGTGAGCGAGGCCACGAAGTTGCCGGTACGAAGGTCATCCCACACACCTGCACCATTGGGCTAAGGAGAGGCGTTAATATAAGTTGCATAGCTTGTTCTCCAATCCTTGTAAAACAAAAAAGATTAAATAAATAAAGTCATAGATGCTGAAAGTGACATTAAGCGCCAATAAATAAATAAATTAAAAAATACATGAAAGCAGAATCAACGTCTATCGCATAGTCCTGGAGGAAATGCCACAACACAGACTGAGCTAACACACCTCCTAAATAAAGAATGAGATTAACCCTTTACCTAAGGAACAGTCCGTATCCGACCTCGTAATTTTCAAATTAAGCGGTTGAAAAAATATATATTTCAAAATATTTTACCCAAACCATATTATGTGACCTCTCATTGGAACGAGCTTGTTGAGCTCGTTCCAATGAGGGGTCACACAATATGGTTTTGTTCTGATTTTTGAAAAACTTGAAAGAACAGTAATTTAAGTAATAAATTTCAATATCCTGTGTGTTGGTTAAAGGGTTAACTTAGTCGGTAAACAGTGTGGTGGCTTATTTATTAGGACATTGGACTTTAATCTGAAAGGTCGATGATTCGATCCTTACCAGTGCCATCGGCGCTGTGCCATTCAACAAGAAACTTAACCCCGATGGCCCACATGGGGATATGGTGACACTGTTACTAAGGTGTACTGCACGTCGATGGTGCACTTACCCTGAACCGCTGCTGATTCTGCTTGTATCGGGTTAATAACTTGGAGAGTTTGGTAGTTACTTGCCGCTATTCGGTGGTTCTCTCCGGGTACCCCGGCTTCCGTAAAAGTGCGTGACACGATTTGACATTGATTATCGAAAGTGCCGTTAAACCCAATAAACAAACTCAGTAGGTATTTTAGTTAACATTCAGAACCCGCTCCAAGTCCGATATAAAAAATTGACAATTACTGAATGTGTGATTGCGGTAATTGTCTACGATATATTGGGCCCGTTTTATCGGAGGTATATTGCAGATCATGTGCTTTCAAATTCAATGCAATCAGAAAAAACAAATGTGTTTGTTAGATTGGTCTATGGTCCCAGTTGTCAGACAAAAAAAACCTCAATTAATTGGGTATCTGTGGGGATGCACTTGCTGGAATTTAATTGCACATCGCCTGCATCAAGCAATCCTGCCGAAACTAGCCCAACAATTCGGGAGGTTTTCGCAGCCATCATCGACGGGGATCGAACCTGGATCTACAGCATCCGGCACCTAACCTGAATGATGTGCCACCACACCGAATGAGCTAATGAACAACCCGAATAAAAGGTGGCATTAACGCTGCCAGTATTCGTATATTTTTTACCTGCGTGAGTAGTAGGAGATGTACACTGCAAAAAATATAGGTTCTCTTTAGAACCAAAGCTGGTTCTAATCTTGTCCCTGAGATGGAACCAGTTCTGTTTAAACAGTATTTGTTTCAAATCAAATAAATTTATAAAGATTAACATTAAATATTAACAGAATTAAACATAAATTGAGGGGTTTCAGCCGTAAGTTTAGAGTTCATACGAGGTTGTCTCAAATCATTATTAAGCAAAGGAGATATGAACAGCTGGCATATCGTACCAGTTTTGGTTCTACACAGAACCAAAACTGGTTCGATATGCCAACTGTTCATATCTCCTTTGTTTCAAAATGTTTGGCGACTGCGTTGAATAAGCTCCAAGTTTAGTGCTGAATCTACTTCAGTTCATGTAATATTCTGTTAAAATTGAATGCTAATCTTGGTAAATTTATTTGATTTGAGATAAATACTGTTTAAACAGAACTGGTTCCATCTCAGGGATAAGATTAGAACCAGTTTTGGTTCTAAAGAGAACCTATATTTTTTGCAGTGTATGGTATAGAACGACCCAATTCAGGGAGAACCCAGAGGTACCCCAGAGGGAATTTAGAGAACCCCGAAAGTTAATCCGTTACCTAACATGGGGGAAATATCCGTCCAGGGTTGTTCACAATCGTCATTTAAATTTTATTATTTATCAACATTTAGTTCCAAAATATAGCTTATGACACTTTTACTTCCAAAATATTGTTCGTTCAGCTCGTTCTGATGAGGGATCATAAGCAATATTTTGGAGGCAAGAATGTAAATGTAGTTTAATTTTTTTATTTAAGAAAATTTTGATGTCTGATTTAGGGCTGTCACGATTTTTCAATTTAGGAATCGATAAATCGTCGCAAATAATCGATAATAATCGATTAATCGTACCTAGATGACCACCACCCTCTCCTCTTTGAAGTCGATAAAAATGAAGTTCAAGTCAGCTGACCTACCTCAAGTAAACAACGAAGACGATCAACTTTTAGGTACATTCAAAGCTTTGATGTTCTGAACTTTTGAACCGTCAGTGTAATAAACAAGACCGGTCGGCAGTTGCGATCTTCGCAACTGCCGACCGGTCTTGATTATTACACTGACGGTTCAAAGATTCAGAGCATCAAAGCTTTGATGAATGTACCCGGAAGACAAATGCTTCCAACGGCTTCTTGGGGTTTAACATCGATGTTCTTAATTCAATACCTTTAGAAACAATAGTTTTTTCATCAAATTTTCTTTTAATTATTAAACATCTAAAACGGGATACAATTTACCGATTATTCGACAACGAAAAATACTAATCGATTTCACTATGACCGATCAACAATCGATTAATCGATTGATCGTGACAGCCCTAGTCTGATTTTTTGATGAGTTCTGATCACATTACTAGTGGTGTCTCAGTGGCTAGGGCATTGGACTTCAAACAAAAAGGTCCACGATCCGATCCCCTCCAGGAGTATCTGCGTTGTGTCCTTGGCCAAGGCACTTCATCCCGATTGCCCACTTGGGGGCACGGTGGCGCTGTGTACTAAGGTGTACTGCACGTCGATCGTGCACTTATCTTCAACCAATGCTAACCCTGCTTTAGGGAGCTGCGAATCACAAATTTCTTTTCGAATCGAATCTCGAATCGAATCGTCTCCCTCATATCGACATCGAATTGAATCCCGAATCGAATCTTAAAAGACAAGTTATTTCATATTGATTCAAACGGAAGTTACGGAACACTGTGATGACCCTTACGCGATGGAGTGAACACCTTAAAAACCAATAACTAAATATTCTCTGTAGCACCGTCGCTGAAACAGCTAGGCCTATTGTCCATAGTTTTAGTTTTTGAAGGCCTAACTTGTTACTATTCACGTTCTTAAGAACGTGAATAGTAACAAGTTAAGCCTTCAAAAACCAAAACTATGGATAATGTTCTGGGCCAAATTCACACCTTACCTAACAATTAAACATTGTCAATTACTCAAATAAATAGGAATTGAGCCTACATGAATGAATTTTCTAATGACAGTTTTATCCTATTTTTGTTGGAAATGTAACAAATTGAAGTTAGTACCAGAGATTCGAAAAAATCGAATCCTGAGACTGATTCGGGATCGATCTCGAAGCATACGTATGGTATCGATATCGAATCGAATCTCGAATATTCGCAGGACCCTACCCTGCTTTTGAGGACTTAGTGCGTTCGGGAGACTGACAGTTACTCGCCGCTGCTCGGTGGTTCTCTCCGGGGACACCGGCTTCCTCCACCCGTAAAACTGCCCGACACGAGGTGACCCTGGCTGTCGAAAGTGTCATTAAACCCGATTAAAAAAAAGAGGTAGTCTCTTCAAATGTGATTACTTATTGTATTTAAAGCCAGTGCAACGAAAACATGAACCAATGTTCCAAAAAGAGTAAAATCATTGCTATCTGATTGGATGAGAGCTGGCGTAGTTTCTTTTATGTTTACGGCTCCAGTAGCAAATGTTACCGTCTGACGTCACACCGCGAAATATTTGAAATGTGTCGCCCGTTTCGTAATTGCTGTGACTAGCAAGTTGCTTCACTTTTTTTGATTTTTCACACGTGCAGCAAGCGGTGTTCCAGATGAAGTGTTGTTTAAATTACAAACCGATTTACGATTTGAACTGAGATGGAATGAGTTTATCTAGTTTATTGATTATTTATCCAGTGCCGTCGTGGGGTACACGAAAAGTTTATTTACTAAATCTGTGAACGATCACAAGTTTAGTAAATAAGCCTCTCGTGTTTCACGATGTAGGTTTTGGGCTATGGGTAGTGTCTCATTGGAGCATATACGTTATTGTCATGGGCTGATGGTAACTTGGTCTGAGGTTTGCGGCTCGGAGCGTATGTTCAACCTCGACGCTTCGCGTCTCGATTGAACATAAGCTCCGAGCCGCAATCCTCAGACCACATTACCGCCAATTCATCACAATAACTTATAATGTAGATTATAAGGTAAAGCTGTCTAGTGCCGTGTGATTATAAATACACTCTCAATGTTCATATATCAAACCTGAATACAGGGAGTCCACTTAATTGGATACCTCTTAATTGAATAACACTGTTAAATGAATATAACTTTCAAACACCAAACCATCTGCCATACCTTTAGTACAAATTTGACCTTTTTACAGACTAAATTCCTGTTAAATGATTAAAAAATATTGGAATCTATCGAATAATTACTCTAACAACCACTGGATTCACCATTATTCGATATAGTTGACCACAGTACCAGGGACGTGGCGATAGGTGGTAGGGGGGATAACCCCCCAAATCGTGGCAAAAATGGCCTACAGTTGTAAATTCGGAGAGCAAGTCATGAGTAGTTGGAAATTCCATCTATCTGGATTTTAGAGCTTCTTTGGCGATGATTATGTCTCCTTCACTTCCCAACATTCCAACTCGATTTCAAATTGGCAAAAATTCCAACTGTTACTACAACTATCGTGTTCGTAATATCGAGCTTCGTAAGTATGCATGATGTCAATCGGTACGAGATTTCTATAGCACGTTTACTTTTCGTAATAATAAAAAATCCTCGAAAATCGAAATGCACTTCAAGAAAATCACAACATGTAAAATCGTAATTCTGAGTTAATTCCATCATTCACAGTTACAAAATGATGAAACATCGAAAATTGATCATTCCTGCATAAGATCTGATTTAATGTTAGGACAGTGTGAATTGCTCAAAGTTCTAAGCTTGAGCATTTGTTTAGCACATATTCAATTCCCAGAATAATACCAAACAATAATAACCTGGTAATTCTATCATAAATGTGTTGGCATTTCAGTTACCAGAATCATTTTATGCCCCCTTTCATGGCTTCATTTTCACATGTTTCTCGGTAGTGAATTTCCAACTATGTGGAGGGACCTGGAGGGTGTTCCCCCTCCCGGTCCCTCCCTTTAGTTGGAAATTCACTACCCTATCCGAATGGAACGTGCGGGCAGCATAATTTGATATGTGCCTGAACGGGCATGTTGGATATGCATAAACGATTTCGTTACAATTGGGCTACTATCAGCTGAGTTATTGACTCACACGGACAAACATGTCAATTTCTCAAAGGAAAAGGTCCCTACCGTATAACTTGAAAGTTTTATTTGCCACCCTGTTGTTTTACTGTAAGCAAATATGATTTTTTTTATACTGTTTCCGACAAAATGCCTCTCTGACCCTCAGGTGCTGCAATAATTTCTGTAGATGTGCACATACTAGTAGTAGGAAAGGGATGGGTTGACCCACATTACCCAGAGCGTTGCGGGAGCCGCTTCTGTTAAATTCCCAAAGAAATCGGATCTTTTTTGCCGGAGCCGATATTATTAGTTACACAGTTTGTTGGTGGCCTAATATGATATATATGGTGTCAGTTAATTTCATATTGGACAAGAGCGATGCCATATTAGGCCACCAACAAACAGTGTAACGAATATATTTCTTACCGACTGCTGCATCGATGCACAGAACTAATAACAACAGCGATCAAAATTAAATGAGAGAATTCTCACAATATGTTCACGTGTCTTTGCATTGTTACAATTTATGGGAGAGAGTGCCTACTCTCCCATAAATTGTAACAAGGCAAATTCATACATACCAAACAGTTTCATTTCGAAGGTAACATGACACACATCCACAGAATATGAAACCTTTCAAGTTGCCTAACCTGCACTTCAGACCAAACATGGGCTTCAAACACTCAATCTTTCAACTTGAAGCGTTTATCGGCTGCCGCCATTTTGAATAATCAATGAACAAAGGGGAGATTACCCATAGCTGTCCGCGTATATTGATGTTGATAAGCAGTATGTGGTTTTATATGCAGTCTGCTTGTGACGTCTTTGAACCAATGAAATTCCCAGATACTTGTAGGAGGTAGGATATAAGACGATATTTCACGCCCCACCCAGCAAGATACATTGCAGCAACCGACATGTCAGTGTCGACGTAGACTATTTCTGGAGAAAGTCTGCTACGGTTTGTAATTCTAACCCTTCAACTATACTAAGCTTTTGTATGGTGGCCCGTTGATGTGTATAAGTGTTTCGATTTTTTATATGCCACCTGGTAGTGTCACTACAGCTGATTTCAAGTTTGTTTTTTTAAATAAAATTTCCAGTAAAAAGCACGTAAAGTATGTAATTCGAACTGCAATGGTAGCTTTGTTGAAAATTGCAAGAGGTTTCTAACCCTTTGCCTAAAGTAATGACCACATGCGACCAATGCTATTCACAAAAATCGTCATAAATTTTTATTTTTAGCTTTTTATCGATTTTTGGCCCTAAAATATAGATTCTAATCCCTCATTGGAACGGGCTAGTTTGAGCTATTAAGCTACGTTTTTGGTGGGAAAATCGTAATTTATTTCGTTATTTCAGACGTTTTTGGCAGGTGGTGTCCACAAGTCGGGTTATGTAAAATTTAGGGTCTTTCTTATTGACTGACGATTACTCAGTTGGTATAACCCCTACCCTGTAGTTGACTATGGGGAAATGAGGATTGGAGGAAACGACTGGAAGATTATAGTTAGATCGAATGACTGAATATGATCAAACAGATGCTTATGTAGAGAATATAAAAAGCTGTAAGTAGTATGTCATGTAGTTTTCATCCCCTATCACACGGACCTTGAAAGTAACGTCATGGCACGTAACCAAGTGGCGCAATGTTGTGTTGTCATGGTAGATCGCGTAGGCAGCCATGTTGTGAGGTCATCCACGTACTGATACGTCGTGTTAGTGCGCGTGTGCAGCTCGTGTTGTTAAGGTGATAAGTGTTTCCGTCGTTCATTTTGCATATTGGATGCCGTTATCTTGGTTTCTATGATAGCACGTGGTTGCTATGTGACCTAAACCCTCTAATATGATAGGGATTTGTTTGGAGGTGTGTTGGATTCGGTGGAGTAAATCTAATTACTCAAATAGACTCGACAATTACCCAAATCACAAAAAACACCATAAACTACGGAAACGGACTTGGCGAAGCTCCATTCTGAGCTTATAATAATAGCACGTAACGCTACAAGGTGCGTCCATTGTATTGCGTCAGTCTAAGTACCCAGAATCTTCGGTTACTTCGTAGAATTACCGCAAACAATTCGACAATTGTTTTACTAGTTCGAAATCTCCTGCTTCTACCTCTCCTAGTCTATTCCATAGCTTATTCTCTCCATTCATTGGTCTGTCCTGTCTATGTTATGACTTTCCAGATTTCCCTATAAATATTCTGACTTTCCTATATATGTTTATGTGCTAGTACACAATGTGTACACATTACATGTTGGATGGGCCAATATGTGCTTGTGTGCTTATGCACATTGTGCGCGCATCACACGCAGCACATAGACACATGGTCATACTTAGGACATGTTGACGTATTATTTGAGGTTACCGTTTGAGGATACCTTTTGGGGATACCTTTTGAGGATATCTGTTGAGTATACCTTTTGTAAAATACCTTTTGCAGGATATTTATCCGAAGATAGTCATGGGCCCTTGCGCCCTTCAGCTCCTGGCTTGTAGACCACCCACACTGTGGGTGGTCTACAAGCCAGGAGCTGAAGGGCGTAAAGTTCAAGCCATCCGCTGCTGACTTGTCCACAGCTTCAAGACCTCCGCTGCTGACTTGTCCATATTCACCGCCATCTGTCCTATGATTATCCTGCGTTATATGTACCTTTAGTATTGTGTTCTATGAGATTTGCAGTTTCGTACTACCTTGTATCATTACTATTGGTTACCAGTATGCTGTCCGGCGCTAGAGTGTCCTAATCTAACTGACTTGTGGTACTACTACGGCTCTTACTACACTTACTACGACTCCCAATTCATATCACTGTCAAAGTTGTCTTCTGCTATTGCTTGCTCGAACGACTCGAATGTTATTGAGCAAATGAGCTGTCGATCAATTGCTCGAACGAGTGACTCCATATGCTGCTCTTCGACTCATTTCGGTAAAAGGGGAATCTATAGGGATTCTGCAAAAAGGATTCCATAAATGAAAATTCATACACCTCCTGGTAGTCTTACTATCGGCTTCCATCTTGTCTTCAACTATCTGTCTTTTGATTTGCCACTACTGTAGTCATCCAGTACTATAGCCTTGTACCAAAGTTACAACTATGTACCATTACTATTGACTTGTAGCACTACTGCAAGTTTCGTAGATACCCCCAGTTCTGTCTCAACATTTGCCCGTAGCCAAATCTTTAATAGGCTCAATCAGATCTAAGCCTGTATCAGTCTATGCAATGCCTAGATCTTGTGCATCTCGTCAGATCACCAAAGTTAAGCAACGTCGAGCCCGGTTAGTCCTTGGATGGGTGACAGCGATCGATTCGGACTCCCGCGTTGTGTCCTTGGGCAAGGCACTTCACCCCGATTGTCCACATGGAGGCACGATGACGCCGTATACTAAGGCATACTGCACATCGATGGTGCGCATGTCTTCAACCAATCTAACCTTGCCTATTAGTGGGGGGTTACGATGTTAGGGAGCTGGCAGATTCTCGCGGTTGCTCGGTGGTTCTTTCCGCGTACTCCAGCTTCCTCCACCCGTAAAACTGTCACCGACACAATATGACCTTGGCTGTTAAAGTGTCGTTAAACCTTAATAAATAAATAAAGCTAGGGTACCTTACATATAAGAAACTGTATGCTGATCGTATCGATATGTGCTTATGTGTTAGTGCACATTGTGTCACAATGTGTAAACATTGTATGCAGCACATGGGCACAAGCTGGACGTGCCAATATGTGCACAACACATAGGCACATACGGTGAAAAGGGGATTCTAGAAGGATAGTCGGAAAGGAATTCCATGGAACGTGGGACAGGAAGTTGATGGAATGTACTCGTATGCGCTTATGTGTGCACATATCGGTACATCCAGTACTAGACACACCGCATGTAGCACATAGGTACCTTTACCCAGTGCAGACGATATCAAAATTTATTATTTTAAATACCATTTTTTCAATTTTTTCAATTTTTTTTTAACAAAACCATATCATATGACCCTCATTGGAACGACCTCGTTCCAAAGAGGGGCCATATGATATGGTTATGAAATTTTTCGAAAAATACTATTTTTTCAGCTACTGAATTTGCATATTTGTGGCGGATGTGGGCGATGCGTTGGGTAAAGGGTTAAAGATAGTTATAGCTCCTAGTACTTGTTTGGCGTGGCCTTCGTGGCCACCCCAAGACCTTCACGGGTCTTAAACAAGTACTGCTAACTTATCCACAGTCACTGCCATTTATCGTGTGACCCAACACTATTGTAGTCACCCACCCAGTACTATAGACTTTTCACACCCTCACAGCTTTGTACCACTCTTATTGACTTTTAGCACTAGTTCATACTTCCAAGCCATGCCTGACCCTGTCTCGACTCTGCTCTCGGTCAGATCAGGTTCAACCAGATTGCTCCATTCACCTAAGCCCGTATTGGTGTTTACATTCCCTTGACCTAGTGCGCTCTATGATACCTTGCATATAAGAAACACTCAGTTGGTGGTACCTAGATGTGCTTATGTGCTAATACAAAATGTGCGCACACCGCACGCAGTACATAGGCACATACAACGAAAAAGAGATTCTGTAAACACAGACACATCCTAAAAGAGATTCCTATCCGACTGCGAGAAATGGAACTCCGCCCGATCCAACTGGATCCGGCAACCAGTCTACCCGCTGCAAATATAAGCTACACGAAAACGATGAATTTCTATTTCTTTTATCAAGACTCCTTACAAGTTCTTAAATACTAATTAATAATAATAATAATAATAATAATAATAATAATAATAATAATAATAATAATAATAATAATAATAATAATAATAATAATAATAATAATAAATAGATGAGTTGCCGAACTGATGGGGTAGTACAGTACTGTATGTACAAAGGCGGTCTTTCTCACAATCAGATTATAATGGATCACGCCACACTAACGCCACTGGGTAAAGATTTCGTGAATAAAATCCCGCTGAAGACCGTATGAAAAACAACAAACCAAAGTGAAGAGATTCAAAAGTGTTGCGACAAGTGGACAGAGAATTTTGACCGGAATTCCCTGCCCTCTTTTGTGATCACAGTTCTATAGACATTGCTCACTGACAATTTATTTATTTATTTATTTATTTATTTATTTATTTATTTATTTATTTATTTATTTATTTATTTATTGGTATTAAGGACACATATTTCTGCACAATGGCTGGCTGATCGTGACCGCAACATGCAGATAAAGTCAAGTCCAGCCAATCGTTTATACCCATATTACGCATTTTAGAGAACTTTCACCCCAGGCATTGGTGACTGGGACCTATTTTACCAGTAAAACAGAGCTTGTTTACCATAGTAAACAAGCACTGCTTCACTTCCCGGGGTTCCCATGGGGATGCTACATCCTTTTTGACTTTA
The DNA here is from genome assembly GCA_031216915.1 of Pictodentalium vernedei. Lineage (NCBI taxonomy): Eukaryota > Metazoa > Mollusca > Scaphopoda > Dentaliida > Dentaliidae > Pictodentalium > Pictodentalium vernedei. Next base: position 54,122,390 of record CM062288.1, on the reverse strand, counting down.
ACCCTTTACTACCCTAGCGGCCGTTTTTCCGGCCAGCAACATGATACGCCATAACGTCATTAAAATAGGATGGCTGTTCAGTAAATGTGTGGGGTAGACCAATCAATATTTTCAACGTGCAGCCCCGAGGCTGCACATTGAAAACATTGATTGGTCTACCCCAAATAATGAATATGGACTCTTCTAATTGCTGCCATTGAACTGGCATGGAAGGTATCATTAGAGTTTAAGGGTTAAATGAGGGGAGCGTCACTCATGAAAAGCACCAAGATTTAATACTCCTTACGTCACAGTTTGTTTTATCTTGGTTATTTATTTATTTATTTATTTATTTATTTATTTATTTATTTATTTATTTATTATTACTTGGGATTAACGACTCTTTCGACAGCCAGGATCACCTCGTGTCGGACAGTTTTACGGGTGGAGGAAGTAGGAGGAACCGGAGAGAGCCACAGAGCAAAGGCGAGCAACTGCCAGACTCTCAGACGTACTAACTCCACACAAGCAGGGTTAGCACTGGTTGAAGACAAGTGCATCATCGACATGCAGTACGCCTTAGTGCACAGCGCCATCGTGCCCCCACGTGGGCAGTGGGAATTAAGTGCCTTGCCCATGGACAGAACGCAGTTACCCCTGGCGGGGATCGAACCGTGGACCTTTCGGTTTGAAGTCCAATTCCATAACCAATGAGCCACCGCGCTCCCAACAATGTCTATTGGCAACTTTCGAGACAGACGTTGTGAACTCCATCTGTATTCTGCCCATGTTTAGTACCTGCCAGAATAATAAATCATTTTCTCCTGTTATGAAAATATATGCGAAATAAAACAATAACGCGATGGAGATAAGTCTGTGGTGTTGGGAGTCAGGGGAGGGGGAGGGGCTGGCCAGGACTTGAACGAGGCTGTGGGACACTTAACGCTCCGAACTGACGGGTGAGTGAAACTTTTGAAAACTGGAGCCAAAAGACGCAAATGCCTTCACTCTAGGAGCCTAATGAAAGGTGTATATTACTGAACAGAATACCACATATTTTCCTTCGATAATTGGCGTTGCATCAGTTGCCTATATATTTACTGGCAACTGGGCAGTTAATTAATGGACGCTGTGATAAGTGAACGTGCAAAAATTTCATAATCCCTCCCCCCTTGGAAGGGGGGGGGGCATGAGCCACGGCATTTCGACGGCCACGCTGGCCTATAAGACGAGCCGCAACTTGTTCAACAAAATTTAAAAGTAACAGATCCCACAATCAGAACGAGGCTTGTTAGCTTATCGGACAATACTGAAATCAATACTCTGGTGACTGCACTGGACATTGTGGAGATGAGAGACGCCTCTGCCTTGGGGGTACAGTAAAAATAATTTTTGGGCATTTATCGGACAAAAGAATCAACACGGATGCCATTTAGAATCGAAGTGATCGCCCCTTGGTGACATCCCACTAACACAATCATAAATCACGCGACACCACGCAATATTGTGCTATATGTAATGTAGATTTTTCGAGATCCGGGATCAAGCTGCGACTCAGTGGATCCGTTTTATACCTGCAGTGATAAACAATCTAAAATATCAAATCAGTCCAGCGATCATTTGCTGTATCATAACACAGGGGGAATCTGCACATACGGTTAAAACTAGAAGTCCTGTCATGAAATGCGCTCAAATAGCACGTCTATCTGCGAGTTAATTTACGGGTTATGACCACAGTAAGGCTATCAAATTCTGTACATATGGCCTGTTCACAAGCATTGTTTCAGCCAATGGACCTCCGGGTAGTAGTGTTTGCTATGAGTAACCAGGAGAACCTGCCGTGCTTTGGATGCCATTCGATATGGCAATTGCGCGCAATTCCTACGCGCAATTAAGCCCAGATAAACGCACAGTTCATGACAGGACTTCTGGGTTTAACTGTATGCAGTGTTGGTCAATTTTAACATTACTAAAGCAAGAGCTTCGAGACCAGGCACTCTAGAGCCAAGGTTAGTTTCATTGTTGATCGCATTAGAATCTTCTTGTGTGTAGCGTTGGGATTGATGCGACACTCTAGTCCCAAGCCACCAAAATACGTAGAATTAACACTGAAACTAACCAAAAATACCTTAATGTCTGCCCTCACCACAAACAAGTATACACCAGGAACTTAATGACGCAACCCCTGTTTTTTTTCGCAGTGGTGTTAATACATACCTGGAACTTAATTAAACTCTCCCTGAAATGTTTCATGATAGTGAAGTTCTTGTTACCGATTATTATGTTTTAATAACCCCACTTGAAGCAAAGGGGTCACGCGTAACGAGGCGTGCCAGACTCCGTTCTTCCAGAGGAGAGGCCTTTTGGGGTTGTTCAGGCCTTGGTCGGTCCTTAACATCGTTGGTTTGTTGATGTTTTCGAACAAGTCTGATAACAGAATGACTATAGCCAAGTTGCGTTCCAATAGCTTTGAATGACATGTCTGTTGCATGCACGATTTGCCATCTTAGTGCCTCTGACAGTCTCCCACTTGCAATGTCAATATTTATTGATACAAGAAGTGCCGATTGTCCACGCGGGGCACGGTGGCGCTGTGTACTAAGGCGTTCTGCACGTAGATGGTGCACTTGTCTTCAACCAATACTAACCCTGCTTGTGTGGAGTTAGTACGTTGGGGAGTCTGAGAGTTGCTCGCCGTTGCTCGGTGGTTCTCTCCGGGTACTCCTGGCTTCTCAACCAGTAAAACTGTCCGACATGAGGTATCCTGGCTGTCGAAAGTGTCCTCAAACCCCAATAAATAAATAAATAAATAAATAAATAAATAAATAAATAAATAAATAAATAAATAAATAAATAAATAAATAAATAAATAAATAAACATGTGGCACCCCGAGTACTTTTTTAAGGCTAAAGTAATTAGAAAGTGAAAGCACAGCTGTAACAAAATGAAACAGAAGTTGTGGATGGTTATGTATTATCGCCGGTAATACCGTTTCACGAGGACATGACACCCGTTACTTATTCCCATTTCCTCATTCGACATTCGTTATCAACCGATTTTATCAGTTGATAACGAATGCCGAATAACGGACTGGAAATAAGCAACGGTTCTCACGTCCATCCGTGCCCCATGGTCTCGTTGCGAGGAAAAGATTTAAGTTACACAAATAAGGGGGTGGTGGGCCCGGATGCGGTTGTGTCCTCCGAATGCCTTCATCCTTTATAATACTAATTAGGACTCCCCAGGAGCGTTGCGAACATGATCGACTAGGGGAAAATGAATCCCAGATAGACGATGTTCAAATGAACGATTTGCAGATAGATGATCCCAGATTTTCGATTCGTTGATAGACGATTCCAAGACAGACGAGTCCCAGGATAGACGAGTCTCAGACAGGAGAGTCCCAAATAGACGAGCTCTGGGTGAATGATTCCCATATAGACGAGTCCCCGATAGACGTCTTCCAGATGGTCTAGTCCCTGTTGGACGCTTCCCAGATGGAGGAGTCCCAGATAGGCGCTTCCCAGAGAGACGAGTCCCATGGGAAACTTCTTAGATAGAGGAGTCCCAGAAAGACAAATCACATATAGACGAGTTCCAGAGAGACGAGTCCCATATAGACGAGTCCCAGATTGACGATACCCATTTTGACGAGTCCCCGATAGATGTCTCCACGATAGTCGAGCCCCTGTTGGACGCTTCCTAGATCGACGAGTCCCAGTTGGACGCTTCCCGGACAGACGAATCCCGGATAAAGTCTTCTTCGCCAGGTTTCTTCTCTGAATGGGGGTGGGGTCCTGTATATTTATTTTAGATTCCTCTTTGATGAGCGGGTTTACTCTCCGAGAACTGTTAGTTATCTTTGCACTGTGTTCACACACCTGTTGTAAAAACACCCGTTAACAACGCTTTCGGCAGCCAATGTCATTTCGTTGCACGGGTGGAGGAAGCCGGAGTACGCGGAGAGAATCACCGAGCAACGGTGACTAACTGTCAGACTCCCCAATGTATACTAACTCCACACAAGCAGGGTTAGCATTGGTTGAAGACAAGTGCAGCATCGACGTGCAGTACGCCTTAGTACACAGCGCCATCGGGATGAAGTGCCTCGTCCAAGGACACAACGCAGTTACTCCTGGCGGGAATCGAAGCTCCGGCGAGATAATATAACTGTTTGCTCACAATATTAACCTAATGGCGATTGTGATTAGCAAAATACATGTTCACTCTAAAATCAGTTGGGTTAAAAATCAATCCAAATCAACTGGGTTGAGTAAATATGAATCCACTTGGGTTCATATTTACTCAACCCAGTTGAGTTGGGTTGATTTTTGCCCAACTGATTTTTTAGTGTAGAGAGTTCAGGGGATAGGAAATTTAACATTCTCTTAACTCTTTTGGTGCGGAATAATCTGAAAAACAGAATTCTTAGCGCCTAATATTCATCAGGAATTTTACAAAAAGTATAGGTTGTTAGACTAAAGCGTTATTATTTTAAAATATAATCTAATGATCTCATTGACAGTTTTTCAAATGATTTTCTGTATATATTTAAATGACACCTTTATACTGTCAAGGGACGGTTTCGTTGTTCATGGATAGGACAAAAATGGTGCATGATACATAGGAATACGTATATATGGCCGTAATATGCAACTTCAGCAGTTGAAAAAATATTATTTTTCAAAAACATTTAACAAAACCATATCATGTGACCCCTCGTTGGAACGAGCTCGTTCCAACCAGTGGTCACATGATATGGTTTTGTTGAATTTGTTTGGAAAATTTGAATCAATGATATTTAAAATAATAAATTTTGATATCTTCTGCGTTGGGTAAGGGGTAAAAAGCACTTGGGAATGGACACACACAGTTGGCTAAAATGACTACTTCAGTACCTTTCCGCGGTCTGCCGTCTGTCGACTTTAGTCGCCTGTCGCGCCAAAAGAGTTAAAACAGAATATGACTACTCATATAGGTTACTTCTCCACGATTGTTCTCCAAGCTTCGCCAGTACTTTCTTTACCAAAAGGAACTTAACCACTCAGCAAACATTAACAAGGAGATAACTGAGCCACTATTGTAGTCCCATTTATATGAGACGATATAATTCGTCTGGTATAGAGTTTCTCGTTACAAATATTCGTACCTAGAACGATATTTTTGTCATGTGAACAGATTTGTACGGAATATATTTAGGCTTTTCCCTCTGGAAAAGACTATTGTTTTTCTACGGATTATTGTTTTTTTTAGGCTTTTCCCTCTGGAAAAGACTATTGTTTTTCTACGGATTATTATTATTTTTTTTTTTTTGGTTTTTTTTCCCACACATTTTGTCCGTACGATTCAGAAGCCATTTTCGAACCGATTTTCACGAAATTTTGCACACGCATAGAGGGGCACAACATCTAAAAATGTACCGAAGCGGAATTTTCGATTTAACCCTTATTTCGTCAGAAATGGCAAAAAACTGTCAAAATTGGGGTTTATCGGCACTTTCTCGAAACACGTCTTTTGTTAACCCTATGCTGGTTCTCAAACATCAAAATGTTGGAAAAGTGAGCTGTGTTTGCATACCCGCAGCACCCTGGATAAACAATTATACCCATCAACAGCTTTAAATTCATGTTCTCCCTGTTTTTCTCTGAAAATATCTCGTAGATTTTAAAGTAAAAATGGCCATTCACAGTTTTTGGTGTGAAATTACAAGCTGCATGAATAAATATTCCTGTTAGCATTTGTTAACCCTTAACAAGCTGCCAGACATCAATATTTTGGATACATTTGAGATAAAACGGACCATTTTCAAATAGATACAGCACTCAGTGGGTATGTGTTAAACAAACATAACTCCTTTTGTCGGTCATTAACTTGTTGGACGACGATATTGATATTAACCCTCTCCACCGTTAATGATGGTTGTTACCTAAACTATTTTTTTTGTATCAAACTGAGTCATTTGAGACTTCTATACTCACCTTTTTCATGACATCAATGAAGGAACTTCAGTGAGACAGTCAAAAGCAATTCATCATACACTGTGGGATCATGACAAATCATGGAATCTCATCGGGAAAAGCCATGATTCTCCAGAATCATAAAGTCTATTTTTTTTTTTTTTTTTTTTTTTTTTTTTTCCACACATTTTGTCCGTACGATTCAGAAGCCATTTTCGAACCGATTTTCACGAAATTTTGCACACGCATAGAGGGGCACAAAATCTAAAAACGTACCGAAGCGGAATTTTCGATTTAACCCTTATTTCGTCAGAATTGGCAAAAAACTGTCAAAATTGGGGTTTATCGGCACTTTCTCGAAACACGTCTTGTAGATTGTTTTTATACATTCGTCATTGCTAGACCTGTCTGTGGCACGCCCTTTGATACATACGACATATCAGGCGATGCATATGTTAACCCTCCACATGCTGCCAAACATCGAAATTTTGATGAAATAGGCCGGTTCCAGGCCCCCACTGCAACAATACACGAGAGATAAAAATAACTTCCTTTATTGGGAGTGGAATTCACCGAGGATCATTTTTGTAACTAATAAGGGTGTTCAGAAAACCAAACGTTAACCCGTTTTGGAATGGTTAAACAGCAATACCCCCATAGAGCTCAAAAATTCGTATTTTCCGTGGACTTCTGTAAACGAGTATTGTAGATTTTGAAGAAAAATTTGTCACTCCCAGGCCTTGGTGTGACAATAGAAGATGCATGGACAAATTACTGCGGTGAACATTTGTTAACCCTCCACGGGCTACTAAAAGTCAAAATTGTGATAAAATGGGCGGTTTTTGGACGCCAACAGCACCCACTTGGTGTACCACCGAGAAAGGTTCCTTCTTTTATCGGACGCATAATTGATGGGGAAACATTTTTGATAGTGGTAAGGGTATTCAAAATTCGAAGTCTTAACCCATTTTGGACTGGTTAAAGAGAGATACCCTTTAAAAGCTTAAAATTCCCATTTTCTGTGGATTTCTCTAAAAGCAACTTGCAGGTTTTCAGGAAAAATTGACTATTCGCAGGTCTTTGTGTGACATTACAAGATGCATGGACAAAATATTCCGGTGGGCATTTATTAACCCTCTGACAGGCAGCTAAGCATCGTAATTTTGTTGAAATGGGCTGTTTTCAGACGCGCACAGCATCCAATGCATACCCGAGAGATAAACATAATCTACTTTGTTGGAAGTGGAATTCACCGAGGACCAAATTTTTTAGTTATAAGGGTATTCAAAAAACCAAGCATTAACCCCTTTTGGGATGGTTAATAGCAATACCCATCAAAAGCATAAAAAATCATGTTTTCCCTGAATTTCTTTACAAACGCCTCGTAGGGTTTCAAGAGAAAATGGCCGTGGATAGGTCATAGAGTCACATTACCAGTTGCATGGATAAATATTCAGATAAGCATTTGTTAACCCTCCATGGACTGCTAAATGTCAAAATTTCGAAAAAAAATAGTCTGTTTTTGGACACCAACAACATCAAATAGGAATGCTGCAGAGAAACATAACTTCTTTTACCGGACGCAAAAGTGATATGGAAAATTTTTAGTAAGTAGTAAGGGTATTCCAAAATTGAGGTCTTAACCCATTTTCGCCCGGTTAAGGAGATGTACCCCTTAAAAGCTTAAAATTCCCATTTTCTGTGGATTTCTCAAAAAAAATCTAGTAAGTTTTCAAGAGAAATTGACCATTTGCAGGTCTTGGAGTGACATTACAAGTTGCATGAACAAAAGATTCTGGTAAGCGTTTGTTAACCCTCCAGAGGAGCAAATTTTGAGAAAAATGGGCTGTACTTGGCCACCCATTACACCCAATGTGTACCTGCGAGATGAACATAACCACCTTCATTGGAAGTGGGATTCACCAAGGATCATTTTTGTAAGTAATGAAGGTATTCATAAAAAAGCATTAACCCGTTTAGAGCTGGTTACAGGGTGATATCCCTCAAAAGGTTAAAAATTCATGTTATCCGTGGATTTCTCTAAAAACATCACGTAGATTTTCAAGAAAAATTGGCCATTCTCTGATCTTAGTGTGAATTCCAAGTTGCATGTACAAAATATTCCAGTAAGCATTTGTTAACCCTATGCTGGTTCTCAAACATCAAAATGTTGAAAAAGTGGGCTGTGTTTGCATACCCGCAGCAAGTTAAGAGGAGAAATCAACATAAGTGGAAGTAGAATTCACTGAGAATTATTTTTATAAGTAATAAGCGTATTGAAAAAACAGCCCTTAACCCGTTTTGGGCTGGATAAACAATTATACCCATCATCAGCTTTAAATTCATGTTCTCCCTGGATTTCTCTGAAAACATCTCGTAGATTTTTAAGTAAAAATGGCCATTCACAGTTTTTGGTGTGAAATTACAAGTTGCATGAATAAATATTCCTGTTAGCACTTGTTAACCCTTGACACGCTGCCAGACATCAATATTTTGGATACATTTGAGATAAAACGAACCATTTTCAAATAGATACAACACTCAGTGGTTATGTGTCAAACAAACATAACTCCTTTTGTCGGTCATTAAATTGTTGGACAACGATATTGACATTAACCCATTCCACCGTTAATGATGGTTTTTACCTAAACAGTTTTTTTTTATCAAACTGAGTCATTTGAGACTTCTATACTCACCTTTCTCATAACATCAATGAAGGAACTTCCGTGAGACAGTTAAAAACAAGTCATCAGACACTGTGGGGTCATGACAAATCATGGAATCTCATCGGGAAAAGCCATGATTCTCCAGAATCATAAAGTCTAGTTAATTTTTTAATTTGTACCAGGTATATCTAACACCAACCCGGAAGGTGGTGCAAGTTCGTTTAAACAAGGTACAAGTTGCAACTTAGCGCGCATGTCATCGTCCCCGTGTATTTTAGCGTAATGCTTTGTTTGCTTGCGTCACACTGTTGACTATCTATTGGTTCACGCATCCAATTTTCAGCTGGTTGAATGTTTCTGTTTCAGTTCTTCGCAAATTTTCTGGAATGAAGAACTCTTCATCCTGAAGTTTTTCAACTACTGGTCTTCTCGGAATGTTTTCAGAACAATATTTTCGTACCAGTCTCCGGAACGAGGAAGCTTCCAACATGCCCGGGTTCTCATGGTACCCAGGACGGCACCAATGGATAGAGCACAGAGAAGAGAGCGTCTCATAAGGCGATTAACTCGATCCATGTTTTAAGTAGGGCTGTCACGATTTTAAATTTAGGAATCGATTAATCGTCGCAAATAATCTTTAGTAATCGATTAATCGTACCTAGATGACCCCCACCCCCACCCCACCCCTCTCCCTCTCTTTGAAGTCGATAAAAATGAAGTTCAAGTCAGCTGACCTACCTCAAGTAAACAACGAAGACGATCAACTTTTAGGTACATTCAAAGCATTGATGTTCTGAACTTTTGAACCGTCAGTGTAATAATCAAGACCGGTCAGCAGTTGCGATCTTCGCAACATGCCGACCGGTCTTGATTATTACACTGACGGTTCAAAGATTCAGAACATCAAAGCTTTGATGAATGTACCTGGAAGACAACGGCTTCTTGGGGTTTAACATCGATGTTCTTAACTCGATACCTTTAGAAACAATAGTTTTTTCATCAAATTTTCTTTTAATTATTAAACATCTAAAACGGGATACAATTTACCGATTATTCGACAACGAAAAATACTAATCGATTTCGCCGTGACCGATCAACAATCGATTAATCGATTGATCGTGAGAGCCCTAGTTTTAAGAAGAAATGGCTGTCCATGCACCAAATTACTCTAGTATCTAAAATGCATGTGAACGCGGGTGATTCCCCAAGATTTATACCTGGTTTAAAAATATATACCCCGTACAAAAAATACACCGTACAACTTGTCTCAGTGTAAATGAACTTTTAGATTCGCTAAATAAATGAACAGCGTTCAAGAGATAGAAACTTAACTGGAAGATGATATAGAATATGATGATATGGTACGATTATTTTGTCCATTTATGACGCTCCGAGAAACACGATATCTATGAAGGAAACGTCCACATGGGAATCGTCTGTCTGGGAATCATCCATCTGGTACTTGTCTATCTGGGAATGTCGGGGACGCGGTGGCGTTGCGGTAACCGGTTCTCGTCAGATCACCGAAGCTAAGCAACGTCGAGCCCGGTTAGTACTTGAATGGGTGACCGTCTGGGCGACCGATTAGGACTCCCGCGTTGTGTCCTTGGGCAAGGCACTTAACCCCGATTGTCCACATGGGGACACGACGACATCGTGTACTAAGGCGTACTGCACGTCGATGGTGCGCATGTCTTCAACCAGTCTAACCCTGCCTATGCTGCAGTGCGGAGTTACGATGTTGAAGAGCTGGCAGCTGCTCGTCGTTGCTCTGTGGTTCTCTCCGGGTACTCCCGCTTCCTTCACCCGTAAAACTGTCACCGACACGATATGACCTTGGCTGTTGAAGTGTCGTTAACCCATATAAATAAATAAATTAAAAAAAATCGTGGAAATCGTCCATCTGGGACTCGTCTGTCTGGTACTCGTCTATCTGGTACTCGTCTATCTGATACTCGTATATCTGAAAATCGTCTATCTGGGACACGGCTATCTGGGAATCTTCCATCTGGTACTTGTCTATCAGGGACTCGTGTGTGTGGGAATCTTCCATCTGGTACTTGTCTATCAGGGACTCGTGTGTCTGGGAATCGTCCATCTGGGACTCGTCTGTCTGGTACTCGCCTATCTGGTACTCGTCTATCTGATACTCGTCTATCTGAAAATCGTCTATCTGGGACACGGCTATCTGGGAATCTCCCATCTGGTACTTGTCTATCAGGGACTCGTGTGTCTGGGAATCTTCCATCTGGTACTTGTCTATCAGGGACTCGTGTGTCTGGGAATCGTCCATCTAGTACTCGTCTATCTAGAAATCGTCCATATGAAGATCGTCCATCGGGTGTGACATCGGGAGTGAAGGTGGCGGGGGGGGGGGGGGGGCGGTGTAAACCTGATCAGTCCCGACTGTAATGACTCAAGTGATGTAGTTGGAATATTAGTCAGTCGGGATTATAGTTCATAACATTTCTTGGAAATTTATTTGTGGATAAATAAAACACACGAAGAGTAGCCGTGGCGTAACTTCTTATATAGTTAACACGTACCTAGCATGAAAAGCAGACGACACTTGCGAACAAAATTATCGAATAACTAATGTTTTTCATTTTTTGCGTCAAAAACTTAGCTTATGACTCCTCATTGAAACGAGCTCAATGAGCTCGTTCCAAAGAGGAATTATAAGCTATGTTTTTGTGGCAAAAATGAAAAAATAATAAAAATTGAATGGCAATTTTTTGTGAATAGCGGTGACCGGTTTTGCCGTTACATTGGGGAAAGGGTTAGCACTTATCAATTCGGTACTCCAGACTGATCATGCTGACTTCTTTATAGCCAGTATCAGGTACTACAGGTACTATATCAGGTACTATAGACCTCCATTTCTTTGGTCGACTGTGTGTGTCAAATCTAGTCTGGCAATAAAATAAGTGTCTATTCCCCCAACCCAGACAAAAATCTCCTCCTTAACGACACCCCATGGGACTCACTGCATATGGGCGACTGAGTCTATTTTTGGAGAGGATCCGCAATCATGTGATCACACTAACAGGCTGTAGGATTGACTTATTGCTTATCCTCTACGGAATTCTTGATCGATTATCTTCATACTTCGGGGCGGGGTGACTCAGTGGCTAGAGCATTGGACTTAAAACCTAAAGGTCCACGATTTGATCCTGACAGGCGTTAGTTAACTGCGTTGTTTCCTTGGGAAGGGCATTTAATCTCGAGTGCCCAAGTGAGAGGCACGGTGGCGCTGTGTACTAAGGGGTACGGCACGTCGATGGTGCACTAGCCTTCAACCAATTCTAACCCTGCTTGTGTGGAGTTAGTGTGTTGTGGAGTCTGACAGATGTCCGGTTGTTCTCTCTGGGTACTCCGGCTTCCTCCACCTGTAAGATGGTCTGATACGAGGCAGGGACGTGGCGACGGGGTGGGGGTAGGGATGAGGGGTGGGGCGGTGGTGTCACCCCCCCCCCCAATCCTGGCCAAAATTTCCTATAGTTGGAAATTCGGAGGGCAAATCATGTAATTGGAAATTCCATCTATCTCGATTTTAGAGCTTCTTTGGTGATGCTGATGTCACCTTTACTTTCCAAAATTCCAACTCGGTTTCAAATCGGCAAAAATTCCAACTGTTACTATTTACAGCTACAGTGCTCGCAATATCGAGCTTCATAAGTATGCATGGTATCATCGGTATTAGATTTTTATAGTACGTTTACTTATCGTAATAAAAAAAATCCTCGAAATGCACTTCAAGAAAATCACATCATGATTGAGCTTGAGCATTTGTTTAGCACATATTCAATTCCCAGAATAATACCAAATAATAATAACCTGATAATTCTATCATACATGTGTTGACATTTCAGTTACTAGAATCAATTTTATGCCCACTTACATGGCTTCATTTTCAACAGTTTTCTCAGTAGTGAATTTCCAACGAGGGGGAGGGACCCTCCCGGTCCCTCCCTCTAGTGGGAAATTCATTATGCTACACCCGGACACCTCTAGCCACGTCCCTGTTACGAGGTGACCATGGCTATCGAAAGTGTCATTAAATCCCAATGAAGAAATGAATAAATATTCGCCCCTATTTCATTCACTCAAAATGTATGCATATTGTACTGAATGGGTGAAATGAAAAAGCCAAGGCGTTCTGTCATAATTTCCATTCAACTGCCTCTCGACTTAAGCCACTTGACTGCAACTCGACATATCGTTCTGTTGGTCCCACATGAATAGCTTGACTTCATTGGGAAAATATTATCATTGACAAAAACTTCTTTGTAATGAAAAGGAAATATTTGTGACACGAAACCTTTTGTTGGATCCCGAACAAGGACAGCAACACTCATGTTTTCTCCAAAATGTAATAGATGCACTTGGCGCAGGTGTGTTCACGTGACTTGACATCGACATGTCGAATAAGAAGTACAATTCAATGAACCGAGTCGAGGGTTAATAGATAGATGTCACACGCGTCGCACGTGACCTCGAGTCATCGATGTGATATTTAAACAGTGCACATTTCAATGGACGATTAATTAACAATGCGAAGTAATTCACGTGTAAACTACTTCAAAAAACCGAAGAAATTAGAAAATAAAATTTTAATTAAACATCACACAGTTGTCGTGAGAGCTGGGGCAGATAATTAGCAGAAACATACGTTTTTTGTCAATAAAATTGATTTTACGACTCATCGGAGAAATGGAAAATGAAAGTGCCACGCGATTAAATTAGTTATACACACGAGGCACTTGGTCTGTAATACCTCTAATTATTATTCACATTTGTTATGATTTTGTTTGTGAAATTTTATTTTCCAGTCTCACCTGACAGCCCAAACCTACCTACAACCTCGTGAGCGCATGGTGGTGCTGTGTAATAAGGCGTACTCAGGGCCGGGGAGAGGATATTCGGGCCCATGGTTAATTCTGTGACGGGCATCCTTTCAAACGAGTCTGGATACTGATGCATGAAGGTGTTGTTGGGGTTTTTTTTGGAGGGGGGGTGCACCTCCCCCCCCCCCAAAAAAAAAAATTCTGAAATCATTTATTAAATGGAGACTTCTGGCGGCTTTTGGGGCAAAAAATCACGTTATTTTTTGGCCGTCAAAATGGCGTTTATTAGTAGCATGTTTCAAATTTCCAAGATCACCAGTGAGGTTCCGCTCCACAATTTTCCAGGCATTTCCAAAAATGACATGCCATATATTCTCTTCAAATGCAAATATTCTGTAACTTAGTTATCTAACCCATAGCATGTATTACATTTCCCAAATAAAAAAAAAACATATAACACTATCTGACTAAGTGGAAATAAACAATCTGAACGTGGGTGGAATAATTTATTGTCAAAGGCAAGACTTCAACCTGAAAAATTGCATGAAAATATGCCAAAACCAGTCATTTTCGGCCACCCAACAGCCTCAAAAGCAGAATGAAAATAAATAAATAAATAAATAAATATATAAGAAGCGTGTAATTGTTGAGAAACACCTATAACATAAGGGTTTATTCCCACTCAGCCAACCTTCCTAAATTACCAGTTAATAGGTGTGAATTACAGAAAGCTGTTAGGTTGGCTGAACGCAACTTTTGCAGTAGAGGATTAGGCTATAGTCTGTATCGTCTTACCTACATAATCAAACAACATCATATCAAAATACATCTCAACTTTATAATAAAATCTATAAGTACCTTCACATTATTTCAATTTTAGTAATTTACTTGCTTCGTCACCAAATTCAAAAACGTCCAGATTGCCACTATTGAGTCTGTTCTTCAGTGTTTTCAAATGATTGTCTATCGTTCTGTAACGCTTTCGTCTTTTTGGTGCGAGACCTCCGGATTCAAGTTGAATCATTTTTGCTTCGTTGGTTGCCTGCAATTTCTTTAGCAACACAAGGAAAGAGTATATGTTTGGGTGAGCAGCTCTGCACATTTTTTTTATTTTGCTGTGCCAACCTTCCGCATTGTTGGTTGTTCTTGCGCCGTCGTTGTTGTGATGGTTCCATTATATATAATATGGGACTGTGTTTTGAAAACATAAAATAATAGATGAGACAAACACCGTGATTGTTGTTCACTTCAAAGGCACAATTAGTGAATCTAAGAAATATCAAACACCGTGTAAACAAGACAGTGGCAGAATATTTTATTTTTGCAAAACAAGACATCAAAGACAATGATAACATATAACAAATTAGAAAAACAACATAACTGCAGAATATTTTAAAAATTAAGACATCAAAGATGATGATAATATATAGTAACAAACTAATTAATTGTTTTCTCAATTCAACCGACTGACAAAAAACAACAATATTTTAATTTGCAAAAATGATTTTTATTTTGCAAAAAAAAAAAATGACAATTTATATGCTACAGACTATAACAAGGATTAAGCAAGTGTGAAAAAAAGGTTGGCTAGACGCTACTCCTGATCATTAAAAGGTTGGCCAGACGCTACTAATGAAATTAAAAAGGTTGGCTAGGTGGGACGACACCAACATAAGTCAGGATCGAATCAATGCACTGTTCTCTGTGCAACTTGATTGCTGGAACGTCAGCGAAAAACGTCACCACTCAGTCTGCACCCTCTTCCCACAAAATGGCGTCAAGCCAATCAAGACGGTAACACCTCACAATCCGTAATGTTTGATGACGTGAAAGCTTTCACGCTGCGACTGTAGCCACAGCGTACAACAGCCTACACTTCCTCAAGCGTCATGGTGTTTACCTAACACGAAAATTAATAACACTGTATCAACTTATCAACCTCTGCATTTATTTTTAGTCCTCCACGGTTTCACCGTGAAGAGGACTTATGGATTGCATTCCGTCCGTCTGTCAGTCTGCCTGTCAGTCTGCCCCTCTTACCTATTACCACATCTATCTCCGAGATGGTTGAATGTTGGTGTTTCACATTTTCAACATTATGAAAAGATGATGCACGTCAATTTTTTCGAAAAAAAATTCAAGATGGCCTACTGGAGGTCATTTTTGTTGGAAATTGCGTGTAATTAGTTTTCTGTCTAGAAATTCTACACGACCTTTCCGAATTTTTGGAATGGAGGCGTAGCAGCATAAGATAAATAACATATCATACGGGTTTTTTTTCTCGCGCATAAATTATGCAAATTAGACGAACTTGGTTTTTTTCAGCCATTTTTGTATATTGGTGTGTCCTGTTACCACCTGTATCTCAGAGATAATAATAATAACTCTTTGGCCAGCCGCTGATTTGTCGCGGTCCTCATAAGAGAAGGCCATCATTCCCCCTGCACCCCACCCCCTCTTCCCCTCCTCTCCTCCCAGCATTCAGATATAAACTGCTTAATAGTGTCCCTCACTTCCTCTTTTTCAATTTCTTCAATAAGCATTCCTACCCTCTCCCTCGTGTCCCCCTTCAGCCATCTATCCTTTGTTTCTTCACCCCACTTCTGCATTATTCTTCCAGTAAATTTTATTCTATGAGGTATATACTGTGGGCATTCCAAGAGAAAATGTTCCAGGGTCTCCACTACTCCAGAGTGGCACATTTGGCATCCCTTTTCCCCATCTCTCCCAATTTTTCCCCGAAGCTCCAGTGATCTTGATCTCAGTTTGAACAGCAGTGACCCTCCAAAGGTGCCATCTAGGTACTTCTCAAAAGCTGGCTTTTCTTTATATTGTAACCCCTGCAGTGATCTTTTCACGCTAACCCCTGCTCGCCAGTTTCGATTGCAATCTTCCATGACTCTCTCTTTGACAAACCTTTTGCCTTCTTTCATTCCTACTTCTATGTTTGTGACCTCTATAGAGTAATTGTCCATTAGTTCCCTCACATGTTTTGACCACCCCGTTTCTATATTAGAATTCCAAATGGTATCGAGCATCAATTTGCACCACCGGTTGTCAGGCCGGTTTCTCAAGTAGTTAAAGTAACACAGTTTTCCCAAATCTACCCTGTCCTTGATTTTCATCCACCCAAGCTCCCCCCTTACTGCTTCCAAAGCTGCAGCATTACTCGACCCTGTTATCCATCTGCCGGCATCATTTTGAGTATTTTCCAACTTCTTAATAACGGTTTGGTTTAATGGAATCACGTCCGTGCCATACGTTATACTTGGTAAACCCACCCTCTCCCACAGTGTTTTCCCCACAAAGACCTTGTTGAAACTATTTTTCCCAAAAAGTTTTAGTTGGTTCAGAATTCTTTTCCCCTTCAGAATCAGTTTGGTTGAATAATTTCTGTACACCCCTCTTCCCGTTATATTTATGCTTGCCCCTAGATACTCATACTCTCCCGTTTCTCCTACAGTGATTTGTTTGCTTTCCCCTTCGGGGATTGAGAACTCCCCCACTCTCCATCTCTTCGTCATGTCTACCTTGCGTCCAACGGGTATTACCTTGCTTTTATTTTCATTTAGTTCGAGCCGCCAAGTGTTCCCATATCTACCAACAATTTCCAGCAGTTTCTCTAGCCCCTGTTCAGTTCTAGACATTAACACCATGTCGTCCGCAAAGAATAAGCCTGGTATCTTTATGTCTCCAACATTTACCCCCTCCGCACTCTGAATTAGTTCGTCCCCTAAATCTTTAACATACAATGCAAACAAAATCGGTGAAAAGATACACCCCTGCTTGAGGCCTATATCCATAGGGACTCGTTTTGTAGTGATACTCCCTAGACTGAGTTGGCTTTGCACATCTGTATACAGTGCTTTCATGATTCCCACAAAGTCACCCCCCAGTCCGATGCCCTCGAGCTTTCGCCACATACCTTCCCTCCACACTCGGTCGTACGCTTTTTTCACATCTAGAAATGCCAGAAACATCTTTTTCTTTTCAGCCTTTGTTGATTCTATCAGTTGGGTGAGTGTAAATAGGTGATCAGTGACTCTTCGTCCTTTCCTGAAACCATTTTGAATTTCTCCTAAAAAACCTTTCTCTTCAATAACTTCCTCTAGTCTACCGTATATGACCTTACAGAATACTTTTCCGATGTTACTACTAACTGATATCCCCCTATAGTTATCTAGAACTTCCTTATCCCCCTTTTTGTGTATGAACGACACCTTACTTTCCCTCCACTCTCTGGGGACCTCTTGCTTTCGCAGAGCCAGGTTGAAAAGGTTTGTCAGGACTTCAATAAGTGCCTCCCCTCCATTTTTGAGGAATTCGTTCGGAATTTCATCAGTCCCTCCCGCTTTACCATTTTTTAATTTCGAGACCACGTTCCGCACTTCTTCTGCCGTTATTTCGCTACATACACGATTGGATAGGTTCTCCTCCACCAGTGTATTTCTTTTTGGTGGGGACCCACTGCCCCATCGCCTATCGTTTATCTTTTCCCAGTGCTTGACTAACTCTGAAGCGATACGGCCTTTATCTTCTGTACTTTCCCCATCCACTTTGATACTCTGCACACTACTTTTCCCCCGTTTATTTACCCAGTTCCAAAATACGTTTGAGCTCGAACCCCCCGTTTTCTTTATTGTTCTGGCAAGACTGCAATTGCGCTCCTTCCTATCATTATTCTTTATCTCATTCACCTTTTTCCGTGCCAGTTCATATTCTCCTTTCATTAGTCTCGTGTCATTGTTATCCACCCCTTTAAGCTTCCTACTTCTTCTGTAAGCAGCGCATTTTACCTTCCTTTCTTTTATAGCCTTTTTCAGTCCCTCGTTAACCCTGTATCCAAGCTCTCTCGTTGGGACCCTCACCCTTCCTATACACTCCTTCCCTGCCTCTGTTAGGCTATTTACTATGCCATCTGAAATACTCTGGACATTTGCATCCCTAGGTATACATTCAAGATTTGGTTTTAGTTTTTCCCGAAACTGCTTCCAGTCGGCTCCTTGTTTTAGTCCCCAAACTTCCTTGAAGGTATTTCTGTCTCTATTCGTCTTTTTGCCCATAATCTTAACTGTTATCAGGTTGTGATCACTACCCAAGTCATTTTTTCCCTCGTCATCTATTTCTACATCTATAACCTCCCTCCATACGCTAATGTCAGTGAGTATATAATCAATTATTGTTTTCTTATCGTTCCTCTCCCAGGTCCATTTACCCTTACATTTCGCATCCCTGTTCAGGATCTTTAAACCAAGCTCTTTTGATAGGTCCAACATCTTCCTCCCATTCGTGTTAATTTTCCTATCACCTCCCTGTATGTCCTCCTCCTTATCCCCGATGTGCCCATTGAAGTCCCCCATTAGGACAATACTGAACCCTCTGCTCCCAAGCTCTGTGATATTCGATCTAAGAGTTGTATATATTGAATCATTCCACTCGGGCTTACTTCCCTCCACTGCTAAGTATACAACACCAACGGCAACACTCCTGCTTCCTAACTTGATTTTTGCCCAGACTATTTCGTTGGATACTGGAATCTGAGTCCTTGCTTCTGTGAGATCTGTAATCAATGAGGGCTGTAATTCCTCTTTAGCGTAGATGCCAACACCCCCACCCCGTTTCTGACCCTCAGTTCGCCCAGCTCCTATCCACACGCAACCCTTCATCTGATCAACCCGCTCATCCCGTCGTATCCACGTCTCACTTAGACCCATTATATCGAAGTCTCCTTCGTCCATCATTGTTGATATTTCGCTTACTTTCTTGTGCAGACCCTGGATGTTGCAGTACCCAAACTTAATGAATCTTTGTTTTTTTGTCATCACTGGCACATTATTATAACCCTGGTATGTCCCTGTATTGTGCATGTTTGTTGTTCTTCCTATGTTCCCAGCATTTGTGCCACTCTGGGTTACCGGCTGTGGTCCCCTACCCCCCTTTTCTCCAAAAAAGGCCCAGCCACCTGTAAGATTTTTTGGCCCAACAGGTCTGTACCCATCCTACTTAAATGTAATCCGTCTCGCCCATACAACTCTCCTTGTCCCCAGAATGAATCCCAGTGGTCAATGAAATGTACTCCCAAGTCTTTGCAGTGCTCTTCCAGCTCCTCGTTTAGTGCCATAATCCGCGAGTTCCTCTCATTCCCACCACCCATAACGGGGAGCACCCCTGAAACGATGATCCGAGCATTCCTGCTAAGTAGCTTACTAATTAGGTCCTTGTATGTGTCCACCAAACGAACTGATTTCCTCCCCCTGATGTTATTGGACCCCACATGTAATACCACTACCGGATCAGGCCCCGACCCAGCTACAATACCGTCCACTCTATCCCTCAGGTCCTCCACTTTAGCCCCCGGAAAGCACAGAACTGTTCTATTTTTACTGTCCGGACCACAGACAACCTTGTCGATCCCCCGAACTATGCTACTTCCCGCAACCACCAACTTACTTTTGGACCTCGCCCTATTTATCTCCTCTAGTCTCCTATTGTTTACAGCGTCCTCTTCCTCTCCAACAGCCCCACTCGGAATCAATATCGGTATCGGTATCTTTGACCTAGGATTACTCCTATCCTTGTCCCTCCGTCTCTTTCCAGGCCCTGAGCTACCTGGACTACTCCCCTGGTCTTCCCCCGGATCCCTCCTCCTTTTTCCTGGCCTAGACCCCAAGCTACTATCTGTTGCAACTACCTCCATCTCCTCCTCTGTCTCTTCCGAATCGAGCACATCAAATCTGTTTCTGGTGCTGCACTCCCCACTGCCTTTGGACTTTACACCCCTATCCACCTGCTTCTCTGCCCCCCCCCCTTTCCTACCACTTTTGGTAGTCCACGCCAAACGCTTTACAGCATTGCTCCGGCCTGGGCCCCCCTCATCTGTCCTACGTACTTTTCTAGCAGCCCCCACCTCATCACCTACCTCATTCACATCAAAGGCTCTACCCCCATGTTTCCTCTTGGAACCACCGACAACCTTCCATCCTTCTCGGAAAGCCACTTTCACAGGCGTAACTCCAGACAGCCCCGCCCTACCAAGTTTTCCCTTCAGCTCAGCAATCTCCCCCTCGAACTTAACAATTGTCTCAAGTAGGCGGAGGATTTCCTGACAGTTTGCACATACCTCTCCATATCCCATCGAGCGACAGTCCCCATACATCATAGAACACTGTTTACAAACATCAAGCCCAATATCGCCATCGGTGGCCCCACCAACCCGGCTCTGACCGACACCCCCAGTGACCTCTGTCTGCACACCAATACTTACTCCGTTGGCACCGTTGACCTGGACCGCGATATTACACGTATTTACCTCCATACTTGCCTCCGTCTGAACAGACTTGCTCGCCATCATCAAGACAAAATTACGCGATCGGACAGGGAAAACTGTAAACACACGACAAAAGGCAACACGACGAACCGTTCGACAACTTAGCGCTCACAGTTTTATTTAAGACCTCCTAACTTTGTCCCAGTTACTATACTAAACTAACTCCCCACAAAGTTGAATGAAATAACCTGAAAATGAAATATATATGATTAGTAAACAATAAAAATACTTAATTTCGATTCGTAACCAAGGAGACTTCTTCTGTATACTTGCGGATCGAGAGTATCTTTGACACTTTTGTTTCAAATTTTCAGCAATGCTCAGACGTTATGTAAAATTGATGCGTGTAAATTGTTTTTGAAAAAATTCGAGATGGCAGACTGGGGGCTATTTTTATTGGAAATTGCGTGTAATTAGTTGTCTGCCTAGACTTGTAAACGACATTCACGATTTCAATAATTTTTGGTATGAAGGTACACTCTAAAATCGGTTGGGTTAAAAATCAACCCAAATCGACTGGGTTGAGTGAATATGAACCCAAATTGGGTTCATATTCACTCAACCCAGTCGATTTGGGTTGATTTTTAACCCAACCGATTTAGAGTGTATGGCAGTATAAGATAAATAACATATTATTCGGGTTTTTCCTCTTGCATAAGTTACGCAAATTAGACTAACTTGAGGTTTTTTAATCATATTTGTATATATTGTGTTTCCGAATCCTGTTACCACCTGTACCTCAGAGAAGCTTTTGTTTCAAATTTTCAGCATTGATCAGACATTATGTAAAATTGATGCACGTCAATTTTTTTTTAATTTCAAGATGGTAGCAGCAGACTTCTTAGTGTAGGAGAGACTAGTGACTATAAGTACCTGGGGGGGGGGGGGGGGGGTAAATATAAACATCACAGGAAGAGGCATGTACCGAAACCCACAAATAAATTGATCCTGAAAGGCAAGCGAATCCTTAACCAAATGAAACTTGTAAGGAGAAACAGTTTCAATAAGGTTTTCGTGGGGAAAACCATTTGGAAATGGTGGGTCTGCCAAGTATAACATACGGTATGGAAGTTGTACCCCTAAACCAGACGACTGTTAAGAGCTTGGAAATCCCGCAGAACGATGCAGGCCGATGGATAACGGGGTCCAGTAATGCCGCAGCGCTAGAAGCAATCAGGGGTGAGCTTGGGTGGGTGAGGATCAAGGACAGGATAGACCTATTGAAACTCGGTTATCTTAATTATTTGATAAATCTCCCCGATAGCCGATGGTGTAAAGTAATGTTCCTGAGAACTTTCAACTCAAATATCAAGACGGCAAGGCTGGTCCAAGTGAGGGAGCTAGTAGAGAACTACTCATTGGAGATCTCGGACCTTGACGTTGGGGCAAACCAGGGTAAAAAGATCGTCAGAGAAAGGGTCATGGAGGATTGTAACCGTAATTGGTGAGAGGGGGTCAAATCAAAGAGATCTTTGGGTGGCCTGCGTGATAAAGAGAAGCCTGGTTTTGAAGAGTACCTTGATGGCACCTTTGGGGGGGGTCACTGTTGTTCAAGCGGAGGTCGCGGTCCCTGGAGCTGAGGGGGAACAATTGGGGAAAGCAGTGACAAGGAGTGGCAGATGTGTAACTTGGGCATGGTGGAGACCCTGGGACACTTTCTTCTGGAATGCCCAAAATACCAGTCTAAAAGAACAAGATTCACGGGGAGTATAATGGGGAAGTGGGATGGGAGAATGAAGGACATGTGGTTAGGGGGCGACTCAAAGGAGAGAGTTAATATGCTAATCGGAGAGATTGGGAAGAATGGGACAAGGGATGTCATCAAGCAGTTCATCTCCGAGTGTTGGGAGGAGAGAAGAAGCGTGGAAATAGGGAGGCAGTTGGTAGAACAGGGGTAACCAAGGCCTTCTCATGCGAGAACCGCGACAAATCAGCGGCCGGCCAAGGAGTTATTATTATTATGGCCGACTTGTGCCATTTTTGTTGGAAATTGTGTGTGATTAGTTTTATGCCTAGAACTTCTAAATGACATTACTGATTTCAATAATGTTTGGCCTGGAGGTGTAGGGGCTATATATAAGACAAATAACATAGTATAAAGGTTTTTCAGTCATATTTGTACATATTATGTTTGTGTTTTCTGTTACCACCTTGTCTCAAAGACACTTCGAAGATGCTGTTTCTAATTTTTACCAGTGATCTGACATTATACAAAACTGATGCATGTAAGTAATTTTTTAGGTTTTGATAAAAAAAAATCTCAGCAAGATCGCGGGTGATGAGTGTTGCTCTTGTTCCATCTATGTCTATATTGAGTTGAAAAACCAGTCAGATCTGACGATTTCAGTGGATTTTCCACTGTTATCAGTGATCTATATCACCTGTTTTTTCAGATTTTTTTTAAATATCACAACCTATTACTCAGAGATATTTTGATGCTGTACTTTCAATCTTTCTACATTCATATGACATAAGTCCGCAATTTAATGACACCCCCCAACCGTGGGGACTATTGTCTGATCGCTGGCGACCGGCGTTGCACTTTTTTTATCAATAAAATATATTGTAATTAGGTCACACAAAATAAATTAATTGATTCTCGGGCATATTTTTTAAATCAGTGAGGGAGGGAGGGTTTTATTTTAATTTTTTTTTCTTTTGCAAAAAGTGAGCAAACATGGAGAGGAGGTCTTTTTACGCAGAAATACAGAAAGTGCATATTTTTACAAATAAATTAATTTTTAATTTGAAAAATAAAACATTCCTCTAAAAACAAATTGTAGGAACTGCAATTGAAATGCTTCATATTCTTTCGATGCTCTTCATATTATCTTTGAAGTAAAAGTATTTAATCTAAGGGGATATGTCTCGTTACAATTTATGGGAGAGTGCAGGCACTCTCCCATAAATTGTAACGAGGCAAACATATTGGAGACGTAATTAAATAAATATGCATCAATCATAAAATGTAAAAAGATTTGGGTCTCCCTGAGTTTGTACTAATATTGGAAGACACTCAATGACAATAAAATGTCCAATTAGGGCGTTCAAATTCAACGAGGGATTGCCTGAGAAACAAAACACTTTTTTTCGCCAAATATTCAATTTTTATTGCCGCGAAAACTGTGCACATCATCAACATATCCATTATTCACAGACATCAAAGTATATTCTAAAAAAGTGACTTGTGATTTCGATGCATCGGGAACTTCAGAACCTTCGAAATATTTTTTTTGTTGAGCACTGTTTATATTTACAGCAGCATCCGCCACTGAGATAGCGGCGATAGAGACACTGACCAATAAGCGGTCTAGAAATCCATTTGTAAAATGAACAGTGAACCAGTGCTAGTTAGATAGTTTCAGCAAGGGCGGAGGAGAGGGAGAGTGTTAATTCTGTAACGGGCCCCTTCCGAAAGTGTCGGGATATTGATGCAGATGCCGAAGTTCTTGAAGTAAACAATTTTTGAAGTGATAACACCGAGTCTGATGTGTAGAGACAACAGTCAAGTAACCATTTACCCAACATAACGTCCAAAACCGTCCAAGGCTATTCACACAAAATGCTATTCGATTTTCATTATTTTTTCATTTTTTTGCCTCAAAAACATAGCTTATAATCCTTCATTGGAACGGGCGCGTTGAGCTCGTTCCAATGGGGGTGGGGGGGGGGGGGGGTGGGGGGTGGGTGGGCCATAAGCTATGTTTTTGACGCAAAAATTGAAAAAAATAGATATTTAATAATTCTGTTTGCAAGTATTGTCTGCTTTTCACGTAACGTAAAGGGTTAACAGATTGGGCATCTCCACGGGGCACTCCCATTCCTTCTTTACATGAATGGAAACTAGTATTCCAATACTGCGGGCAACTTATCTTGCTGTTTCCCGATCGGGGGCCAGGCTTGGCACAGGAGTCAAAACTTTGGGGGACCCAGACCTGACCCAAGAATCCGGGACTCCTGCCCCCCCCCCCCAAAGTTCCGGACCCGGGGTTACTACCCTAACCCTTACCCTCTCACCGGCCTTGGGTTTCAGAAAAGCAAATTGCCCTGCCATCAAAATACATACTTCACGATCTTCAAAATACGTACGGTCTCGGTCACAAATTTCTGAATAGGAATGCAAGGTGCGAAGGGAAATGGACCTGGGAGAGGAACAAGAACCTGTTATATACACACAGACACTGATCTATATGGAGATAGGTGGCAGAGGTAGAAGTGAATGATGGCTGTAATACAGGGTGGTCATTGCTCAGGAAATGGCAAATGCCGTAGTTACTAGCCTCAGAGAGGCAGGGAGAGAAAGTTTAGGAAACGTTCGGGTACTAACATGGGAACTTGGGTATAGAGTGAATGACAAGCTGAAAAAAGATATAAAGGGCAGAAAAGTAAAATGTGCGGGTATAGAGGAAGAAAACTCGAGGGGCTCGAAAGTAACGAGGCCATGGCCGCAATAAAAGAATACTATCAAGCGCGAAATGAAGTAAATAAGATTAAAAACGATAATTGGAATGTGCAGTATTGCAATCTTATTTGGATATTAACCCTTTACCTAAACTGAAAAGCAGACGACACTTGCAAAAAAAAATTCTTCAATAACTAATTTTTTTCATTTTTTGTCTCAAAAACATAGGTTATGACCACTCGTTGGAACGAGCTCGACGAGCTCGTTCCAACGAGGGGTCATAACCTATGATTTTAAGACAAAAAATTAAAAAAATAATGAAAATTAATTGGCGATTTTTGAGAATAGCGCTGGCCGGTTTTGTCCGTTACGTTAGGTAAAGGGTTAAGAAAGACTGACTGAACGAATTCGAATGTAATTTTGAAATTGGTGGATAAAACAAACACAGAAAGAAAGTAATTCAGAGAGTATTAGAGTATAGAGACGAAATACAGATGATCAAGACCAAATCGCATCTGAATTAATCAAGCACTGGGAAAAGGGTAAATGAAGAGCGATGGGGCATCGGGAACCCCCAAGAGTGCAAGAATGAGGTTGAGGAAACTTTATCGAACTTTCTATACGGCAAAATAAAAGCAGAGGCGGTACGACAAAAAGTGTTCTCAAAATTATAGAACGGAAAAGCAAAAGGGATGGATGAAAGGTACAACGAAGGTTTCAATTCCTCTTTTATGTACACGCTTTGGGAGCACGGCTGCTCAGAAGGTAGAGGTGCAGTCTGCAAGCCGAGAGGTCCTCGGTTCGAATCCCACCTGCGGCAACCGCGTTGTGTCCTTAGGCAAGACACTTCATCCCCATTGCCCGCGTGGGGGCACGATGACGCCGAGTACTAAGGCGTACTGCACGTCGATGGTACGCATGTCTTCAACCAATCTAACCCTGCCTGTGCTGCAGTGCGTAGTTACGATGTTGGGGAGCTGGCAGCTGCTCGTCGTTGCTCGGTGGTTCTCTCCGGGTACTCCGGCTTCCTCCACCCGTAAAACTGTCACGGTCATGATTAGCCATTGTGCATAAATATGTGACCTTAAACATCAATAAAAATAAAATAAAATAAATGTACACGCCTTCTCCCATTTTTTTGACCATCAGTTCGTCCTACACCTATCCACACGTACCCGTTCATCAGGTCTTAACCATGTATTGTTTAAGCCCATGACACCCCCTCCCCACCTACGACCAATTCAGCTATTTCGCTCACTTTTCTGTGGAGGTCGTGAATGTTATTGTACCCCACTTTCAGGATACCAGATTCTTAGATTTCCCCCTACATTGAATATCTTCCTGTTTCCTCGCGTTGCCTCTGTATTCTTTCAATCTCTCGCCTGTCTTGTTCATCTCATTGTGCCTCCTTTGGCTGTTGCTTCAGACCTTGTCCTGCTTGTCCCCCAAAATTGGTTCTGCTATCCGTAGAGTTCTTTCTCCCAATACGTGTGTCCCCATTTTGATAAGATGCAGCCCGTTTGGTCAGGACATACCACCTTACCCAAGAACGTGTCCAATGGTGAAAAATGGACACTCTCGAATCAACGCAGTATTCCCTACCACCTAGAGTAGGAGGAACCCTCGATACCGCTATCCTAGTATTCTTACTCACTCGTTTACAAACTAAATCCCTGTACATCTCCACCTGCATTACCGATTTTCTCTCCCTAATGTTGTTGGACCCCACATGAACCACCGCCACCACAACCGGAGCAGACCCTGACACGTCACAATGCCGTCTACGTTTTCTCTCAAATCCTCTACTTTTGCCCGAGTGAACTCAATACGGTCCACCTGCGCTGTCAGGACCACCAGCCACACTGCAATTCAGCACACCATGATACTCCCTGCTACAACTAATTTTTTGTCTAGTCGCCCTCCCACTTCTCTCCTCAGGCCCTATATTACTTGCTACTTGCATCTTATGACTGCCACGCGCAGCCATCGCATTTTGTGTAATAGGTTTTCCAGCCGAATCCTGTCACCGTTTCTTCTCTCAGTTGCTGTTTGCCTCTCCGTATCCGATCTCCTTCTTCACTTGACCGTTCTCTGCTCCCAATCTGGCACTCTCCCATAAATTGTAACACGGTAAACATATTGGAGACGCAACTAAATAAATATGCATCAATCAAAAAATGTAAAAAATTACGGGTCTCCCTGAGATTGTACTAATATTGGAAGACGACGAAAGGCAATAAAATATCCAATGAGAGGGTTCAAATTTAATGAGGGATTGCCTGAGAATCAAAACACTTTTTTATTCTAAATATTATTTTTATGTTGTGGGGTGTTTGTGTGAGGTGAATTTTGAAATTGAACTTCTGAATTGTCGTACTTCTGTGTATTTTGGCTTTCGTGTAGGGAGAATTTTATGTAGTTTTTGTGTAGTGTTTTTTTTTGTAATGGGTATTTTGTGGAGAGGGTGGGGGGATTGGCTTTTGTGTAGTGACGCTTTCGTTTTGTGAGGATTTTGTACTGTGAGCATACTGCGTGTGAAGCTTCTTTGTTAGAGTAACTAGAGAGCTCTGTACGTAATTGATTGAGACAATACCTGGCCACTTCAGTGTTTATAGGTCTGATATTAAATATCAGTTTAAATAAGGTGCGTGATAGAAATAGGAAAGGTTTATCCTGTTATTTTGTCTTTTCGTGCATCGGGTTTTTGTATAGTTGGGCGTTTGTGTAGTGAGAATTTCGTCTTGTGAAGCTTTTGAATAGTGTGGAGTTTGTGTAGTGTGGATTTTGTGACAAGTGACATTCATGTGGTGAGATGTTTTGTCTTTCATAAGACTGTCACCACCCAAGAGATATAATTTCTCAGCGAACGTACACTGCAAAAAATATAGGTTCTCTTTAGAACCAAAACTGGTTCTAATCTTGTCCCTGAGATGGAACCAGTTCTGTTTAAGCAGTAATTATTTCAAATCAAATAAATTTACCAAGATTAGCATTCAATTTTAACAGAATAACAGATTCAGCAGTAAACTTGGAGCTTATTCAACGCAGTCGCCAAACATTTTGAAACAAAGGAGATATGAACAGTTTATATCTCCTTTGCTTAATAATGATTTGAGACAACCTCGTATAAGCTCTAAACTTACGGCTGACCCCCCCCCCCCCTTAATTTATGTTTAATTATGTTAATATTTAATGTTAATCTTTAGAAATTTATTTGATTTGAGATAAATACTGTTTAAACAGAACTGGTTCCATCTCAGGGACAAGATTAGAACCAGTTTTGGTTCTAAAGAGAACCTATATTTTTTGCAGTGTAAGCTACAGTTAAAACTAGAAGTCCTGTCATGAAATGCGCACAAATAGTACGTCGATCTGCGCGTTAATATACGCGTTATGACCATAGTAAGGCTATCAAATTCTGTACATATGGCCTGTGCACAAGCAATGTTTCAGCCAATGGACCTCCGGGTAACCCGGAGGTCCATTGGCAGAGGCATTGCCTGTGTTTGCTATGAGTAACCAGGAGAACTTGCGTGCTTTGGATGCCATTCGATATGGCAATTGCGCGCAATCCCTACGCGCAGTTACGCCTAGATAAGCTCACAGTTCGTGACAGGACTTCTAGTTTTTACTGTATGCACCACCTGACATAACCTCAGCTTCACACCGTTACTCTGTGGTTCTCTCCGCGTACTCCGGCTTTCTCCACCCGTAAAACTGTCCGACACGAGGTGACCCTGGCTGTCGAAACTGTCGTTAAACATAAATAAATAAATAAATAAATAAATAAATAAATAAATAAATAAATAAATAAATAAATAAATAAATAAATAAATTTTACCCTAGTTGTCAATCCACTGTAAGCTTGGTAGAGCCGAGTCCGTTCGTTTAGAAAGTATTTGTCAGGTGGAAAACAATTTTGCCAGTATTTAGTTGTAACCCCCTCTTTCCACACCACCTGTATTTTGTCATTTTTCTACATCTCATTGCTTATTCATAGCTTATGATCAATATTAAATGATAAGAGTAAGGGCACGAGGATGGGTGACAGCATCTGCTATAAGGAAACAAACAATCATTTGTGTTAGAAAGATTGTTTTGCTGATGAGGTCACTAATTCGTTTTTCACTCGACGCCTTGAAGGACAGCAACGGCTTCCTGCATCAGATAGAGTAATATTTACATACGCAATGAATGCAACAGGGTATCGAGTGACCTTATTATATACTGGCGTCTGCTTCAGATGTGCTGAAGTCTTTTGAACCCTTAAATTGATGAGATATTTTACAATTATTTACAGCGTTTCTTTGAGTTGGTTCAGGTGTCAATTAACATGGGCGTGTATATCTTCAAATCGTCTGTCATAGAGACGTTCAAAGAAAATTTAATCCCAAGCCTTTAACTCATTCGTCACAATTTCAAATCGATAGAAAAGCAGGTCCGGATTATAATTCAAATAGCGTCTCGGTAAATGCATGTATTAAGATGATCAATTGATATTTTTAACCTTTATTCTGAGACAACCAACTGCGAATATGGATACAAACTCACTAGCGCCGAGAGAGGGCGGGGGGGGGGGGGGAAGGCAACTACTCCCGGCCCGGGCCTCGTCAGATAACGAGGTGCGTGATTTTTGGTGTTTTAAAAATGTGTAAGTTGACCTATCGATATGTCTGAGCTGACAGTCGTGGGAAGGCTTTTTGTACCGGCCTGCGACCCCAGTGGAGGTACAAGAGTACGTAGATTCATTACTGACCAGGTTAGATTCATATAAAAAACCTACTTGTTCCAGTTTGTTGGTTTCCTGCATCGTGGTGATCACGATTATTTTCAGAGAAAAAAAAATGGACCATACACACAGAAATATAGGTAATAAATTACTGAAATTGTAAGTAAATAATTGAGTGGATATGTCTAGAAAATACAGGAGAATGTTTCTCCAAGAACGAATTTAAAAAAATATTTCTGAGGGAGGACCCTCGCTTATCAGTTTGCTCCTTCGGCGCTTGCAGGACCCATAACGCCCGTTCTACACATTGCATCGGAGCCCGTCCTCGATCTCGGTGGTCCTGCACAGGCCACAACTTAAAGATGACACATGTCCATTCTGTATGCATCTAACTTTTTACTTGGTGAAAGAGTGTTTGAAATGGTGTCTTCCCACTAGACCCATTCCCTTTAGACCAACTCCCACTAGGCCATTTCCCAGAAGACCAATTCCCCCCAGACCAACTATATACTGTTATTGATTAAGAGTTGATTAAGGATAATTAGGAAAACATTTATTTACTGAAAAGCACTTTATTTGATAAACTGTTATGGTCACGATTAGCCATTGTGCAAAAGTATGTGACCCGAAGCACCAATAAATAAATAAACACTTCAGTTTCTCAATTTTCTTCAATTTTTAGACCAATTCCCCTTAGACCAACTATTTATTGTTATTGATTAACCGTTTACCCAACACGAAAAGTAGACGACACTTGCAAATAAAATTCTTGAATAACTAATTTTTTCAGTTTTTGTCTCAAAACCACAGGTTATGACCCCTCATTGGAACGAGCTCAGTGAGCTCGTTCCAAAGAGGGGTCATAACCTATGTTTTTAAGAGAAAAAGTGAAAACATGATGAAAATGAATTGGCGATTTTTGTGAATAGCGCTTGCCTTTTTTGGCTGTTATGTTGGGTAAAGGGTTAAGGGTAATTAGGAAAACATATATTTAATATATACATGGCAGCTGGGAGCGCGGTGGCTCAGTTGGTAGAGGTGCAGGCTGCAAGCCGAGAGGTCCTCGGTTCGAATCCCACCTGCGGCAACCGCGTTGTGTCCTTGGGCAAGACACTTCATCCCGATTGCCAACATGGGGGCACGATGACGCTGTGTACTGAGGCGTACTGCACGTCGATGGTGCGCATGTCTTCAACCAATCTAACCCTGCCTGTGCTGCGGTGCAGAGTTCAGAGTTACGATGTTGGAGAGCTGACAGCTGCTCGTCGTTGCTCGGTGGTTCTCTCCGGGTACTCCGGCTTCCTCCACCCGTAAAACTGTCACGGTCACGATTAGCCATTGTGCATAAGTATGTGACCTTAAACACCACTAAATAAATAAATAAATAAATAGATAAATAAATAAATAATATACACGGCAGCTTCTTTTTTGGAAAGGAGAGAAATTATTTTAAAGTAGAACATCTCAGTTGGTCTAAGGGGAAATGGTCTTTTGGGAACTGACATAGTGGGAGTTGGTCTAATGGGAATTGGTGTAGTGGGAATGAACCTTTGAAATAAGGGGTCCTAGTGTGTGTGTCCCCATGTCAATGTACACTATTCACAGTTTGCTAAGGATCACTCTTACTCATCCACATGTTAGTACATAAATTGAGGATCGTCAATGAGTCGTGATTTCATATGAAATTTATGTACTGCGTTCAATAAACCGATCTGAGCCGAGGTTTATCGAGGCTCAGATCGATTTTAGTGAATGAGGTTCATAAATTTTATGTCAAATTGTGACGAATTTGGGATTCTTTAACCCTTTACCCAACGCAGACGATATCAAAATTTTTTATTTGAAAAATCATTTTTTAACATTTTTCAAAAAAAATCAACAAAACCATATCATGTGACCCCTCATTGGAACGAGCTCGATGAGCTCGTTCCAAATAGGGGTCACATGATATGGTTTTGTTGAAATGTTTTGGAAAATAATATTTTTTCAGATGCTAAATTTGCATATTACGCGGGCGGTTGTGGACGATTCGTTGGGTAAAGGGCTAACATCTATCTAACATGATGACTGAAGCTGTCCAGTGCTGTTGACAAAAATCGTCATGCAAATCTTAGTTTTCTTCTTCAATTTTTGCCTCAAAAACATAGCTTATGACCCCACACTGGAACGAGCTCATCGAGCACGTTCCAATGAGGTGTCATACGTTATGTTTTCGAGATAAAAAATGAA
Organism: Pictodentalium vernedei; assembly: GCA_031216915.1. Lineage (NCBI taxonomy): Eukaryota > Metazoa > Mollusca > Scaphopoda > Dentaliida > Dentaliidae > Pictodentalium > Pictodentalium vernedei. The sequence goes on along the minus strand of CM062288.1, from coordinate 54,090,253 downwards.
AATATTTAGTCATTCCGGAAATGTTTTCTGAAAATATCCTCTGTTATTTTGTATTAGGTAAACAGTTAATGAAAAATAAGAGGTAATTAAGGTTCCGCTTCACAGTTTTCTAGGCATTTCCAAATATGACATGCCATACACTCTCTTCAAATGCAAATATTCTGTAACTTAGTTATCTAAACCATTACATGTATTACATTTCCTAAATCCACAAAAAACATATAACACTATCTGACTAAGTGGAAATAAACAATCTGAAGGTGGGTGGAATTATTTATTGTCAAAGGCAAGACTTCAACCTGAAAAATTGCCTGAAAAAATACCGAAACCAGTCATTTTCAGCCACCTAGCAGCCTCAATGGCAGAATTTTCCATCAACCCCACCTACCCACCCCTGGAGCAGAGCATGCCCTGTTTCTAAAATGCAAAAAAAAAAAAAAATTATATGTTTCCGTCTCGTTTTTCAATTACCTGTCTGGTAACAAACCCGTGTAAAAATTACATTTTAAAAAATAGCCAATTTTTCGAAGCCACTGTTTCCCATAATTCATCTGGTAATTTACCCCTACGTATCAGACTCCAACTTTGGGACCAAAACTTCAAATTCTCTTGTCCAACAAAAATCCCAATGTAATCATATATCTGATACTAAAAATATATCTCTATTTTACATGGCCTTAGTTTCAACATATGCCCTATGTTTAGAATTTCACCCCTGTGCAATAGTGCGAAACTGCAGAGTGGAACCTAATTCAATTCTCCTTTCAAACCAGCGTTACAACGTCGACGTTGATTTCTGCCGTCATCCTCATATTAGACGTGTTGTGAACGATATTTTTCATAATGAGCTATTGGATGGTGATTATATGATAAAATGTAAAAGTATGATTCTAATCACTCATTAGGTATCGCTGAACTAAATATTTGAATTAGAGTTACCCGCCTTGAAATGATGCAATCTCTAAAAATAAACAGCTTTTGGAAAATATATTGTTTCAATAAACATTTGATACATTCTGTTGACATCTTGCATTATTGTTGAATATTTCTGATAAAAAGAGGATGATCTGATGACTTTTGGACCAAAAAATACAATTTATTTTTTGTGTATTTTTGTAGGGAAATCCTTGAAAAATATGTGGATGTGACCGGTACTTTCCTTTGTGTCATTTTTTCTCTTTTATTTGTCGCATGACCCCCTGTTTTCGAGTCAGAAAAAGTTGTCTGAAGGGCTGTGTTTGATAAAGATATTTGAATGCCAAAATTAAAGTGATGCGATAATTTTTTTTTTCTCGCCTGAACGTTATAATGGTGACCTATGGGAAAATATTTAGTTCTGTGATACCATTATAGAACACGCAAACTCTCCCCCGACCCGCTAATTTGTTGTTGCAAGTAAACTCTTTCCTGACCCACTACGTGTGTATGATCATCCGTTGGTCAAGCTTGCGCTATAAAAGTGCATGGGCTATCCCCCTTTCTGATGACGTCAAACCTCATTAAGCTCATTTCCGATTACTGTTAAAGTCTTTGCAACTTTATCATTAGGATTTCAAACATTAATTGACAGTCTACATGTGAACATCAGAATCTCTTATTTAAATCGTCATTTAAATCTCCAAAATCACTCAAGAGGTATAATGATGCGACACTCAGGCGTATCAAGGAAATAAGCTGCTGCAACACTAGAGGTGAGACATAGTGTGACCTTTAGGACCGAGGATCAGTTCAGACCTCTTGGTAGAGAGATGAGAGAAAACCTGGTGCAGGTCGTCAACAGGTCGCAACAGCTCATTAAGACATTTGCACTGTTACCACAACATATACGCACAGCATCATCAATGCCCAAGGAGCTGCATAAAGCAACTGAAGACACTATATCAACACAATCAGAAACCGACACCATAATGCTGGACTTCGTGCAAGAAAACCCCCAGTTTGTGTTCTTCTGCAAGGAGGACACAGACAATACAAAGGCCCGAAGCTAGAAGTGTTAAAATCACCCGACATAGAGGTTTTTTTTTTTTTTGGGGGGGGGGGGGGGTGCGAAGTAGGAGCTGTATGCCGAAGGCATACCAGAAGTGCGTAGCACCGCGGTGGGGGAGTGCATGGGAGGGGGTTGCCCCCTCCCATACTCTCCCCATCTAGGTGCATAGCCTCTCCCATTGGTTCGGGGGACCTCCCTGAGAAAAGTTTGTTAAAGACATGCCCCTGATAACGAGTCTCGTGTATCTTGTCTTATGATATCCGACTTTCTAGAAGCTCAATGGGCTTGGTGAAGATAAGATGGTTTTTTGGTGTCTCTAAGAATGAGCGAGGGATCGGGTGTTTTGTAGCAAGACTGTTTTGCAGAAGAGGAATATAATGTAGTACCGGTGTTCATTTCCGACAGATTCTATCGATCAATCGGCAATATTCGAAATATTGCCGAAGGATCGAGAAAATCTGTCAGAAATGGACATCTGTACGACTAGGCCTGGTTGGTTAGAACTTTATTTTTTTCCCGACGTCTATTGAAAGTTTCCGACGGAGACTGTCATAGGTGGCCGTTTCGCTCCCTTGCCCAACCCCCCCCCCCCCCCCACTGACTTCGGCCCTGACAATACAGAGCTGAGTAGTGCAGGTATCTCCAAATTGGACACAAACTTAATAGTCCTTTGTCTGTTTTCACATGAGAAGATTCTGCCAAGACTTTCTGGATAGATGCCCCAGAATATGGAGGAAGGCCAATGAGAGGTTAGCTGATGTCAATGTGGCGATGCAAGACTGGTATGGTTGTGGCTCAGTAAATGTGTGGGAAGGTGTACGTTTGGATGACTACACGGACCAAAATGAAAAACTAAATGAAAAATTATACAGAGATGAGATTCTGGAAACTTTTGGTCGACCGTATGTGAGGGCAGAAAGCGCGGGACTTCATTATAATGGATGATAACCGGGCCAGATTATTGGTGGCCCATCAAGTGGAGGGGAAAGAAATTGAGTGGATATTCTGGCATGCATGCTCACTCGACCTATGCTCCATAGAGCACGCACATGGGAGGCTACAGACTACATGGGAGCCCTTTCAATCCAACTTGCTTCCCTCCATGAACTCGGACAAACCCTTGTCAGTGAACAAGACAATCTGCCACAAGAGACATTCAGAAATTGGACCAAGAATGAGGAAATGCTGCCAGAAAATTCTAAACGCCAGAAGGAGACATACCACCTAATAAAACTGCTTTTCTTGATATAAAATCGTTTTTCATAAAACTGAAAACTCTGTAAGCGGTTTAAAATCCTCAGAATAATGGGCGACCCCTCTTTATGTGCCTTGACTTCATCCCTGAAGCACGCGAGTAAAAAATTGAAAATGTAGGGGGACGTTTTTCTGAACTGTGGAGTGATTAGAACTGCACATTGCCATACCATTTTTCTTTTCTTTACAAATATATCAATGAGCAGGAGGTGTACCTAAAGAAAGTGTATGTGGTATATATTTGTCTTGCAAAAGTTCAAAACGCTTTCTGTATGCACTTTAAGTCGCACTCACTTGGGGCCAGTACTATAATATTTTTACAATTGTATTTTCTGGAATTGTATTTTCTAATTATGACGCTAAATGGGTTGAAATGAACCATTAGCATTTTCAAAGATGTGGCAATTTGCCAGTTGGCAAATTGCCATATCTTTTAAAATGCTAATGATTCATTTTATTGAGATATATTAATAGGTAGAAAATACAATTATAGAAAATACAATTGTAAAAGTTTTATAGTATTGACTGATGGAAAATAATAGTAAATGATATTGAATAGTAGCATAGATGGTATAAATAATGATAAATCTGTTGGTCATCATATACTACTCGAGACTCTTGGCCCATTAAATGTTGTAGCCCTGGACCGATACCGTGTAGGTTACCTGCGTTCCGATCCGTGTAAGTGATATTAGAAGTACTGAGACTAATGAGGTCTTAACCCTTTACCCAACGTAACGGCCAAAACCGGCCAGCGATTTTCTCAAAAATCGCCAATTAATTTTCAAAATATTTTCATTTTTTGTCTCAAAAACATAGGTTATGACCCCTCGTTGGAACGAGCTCGTCATAACCTATGTTTTTGAGACAAAAAATGAAAAAAATTAGTTATTCAAGAATTTTTTTTGGAAGTGTCGTCTGCTTTTCATGTTAGGTAAAGGGTTAACGCTTTATCCAACGCACTCTATCTCAAATTTTGTTATTTTAATAATTTTTTTCTCAAAATTTTCACCCAATTTTAATAAAACCACAATATGTGACCCTTAATTGGAACGAGCTCGGCGAGCTCGTTCCAATGAGGGGTCATATGATGTTTTGTTAAATTTTTTGAAAAAAAAAATGTTTGACTGCTCAGTTTGTACACTGAAAAAAAATACCGTAATTTTTTACGGTTATATGACCGGCAGCTAGATTCCAGGCATATGACCGTAAACATTACGGCAAACCGTAAAAAAAAACTTAACTGTCATTTGCTGTATATTTCCGTAATTTTTTTTCACGGTTTGCCGTTATTTGTACGGTCATATACCTGGAAACTAGCTGCCGGTCACATGACCGTAAAAAATGTCAACAATCCTTTGCCTTATATTCCCGTAAAAATTACCATCAAAATAATTACGGTCAACATGACTGGAGACAGAGTTCCATCCATTTGGCCCTTAATCAACTGGAAACCATAATTTAATACCAGCCATCATTAACCGCATTTTACCTTCAACTAATAAAAGCATATGGGTTTGCCGGCCTTAGCGGAGATCCGTCGCCACAAGCCAAAAGATCCATCGAATATCGGTGACGCAGTTCGAACAGTCTGCTGTTCTGCTTGGTTATCGAAACAATTATACCCATAAAAAATTGACGCTATTTGATTTTGATGTCCAGGACTGCAATGAACATGATTCACTTGGCAACAAATTTACAAATTGATAGTAATACGTTGTTGTTCGTCTTCAAAAGTATTGGGCGTCCTTCTTGGGAATGGCGACTTCCAGAGTGGCATTTGGCAAGGCCGATCCCATAATTCACCATTTTTACCGCCGTGTGACGTAATTGGACAGCGTGACGGGAGAAATACGTTCATTGGATCAAATTTGCGGGTTTTTCTACGGCATCACCGTTAAAATTAATTTACGGCCACGAGACCGTTGTATTTGACAGTCATCTGACAGTGGTTAACCGTAAAATTACGGTAATTTTTTTACAGTGAAATTACGTACGGGTTGCGTACGATCCTTAGGTCAAGAGTTAAAACAAGATGTTTTTCAGAATAGTTTTGGACAGATATGAGTTTTTTTGTATTCATTTAACCCTTTACCCAACGTAATGGCCACAACCGACCAGCGCTATTCTCAGAAATCGCCAATTAATTTTAATTATATTTTAATTTTCGTGTCTCAAAAACATAGGTTATGACCCCTCTTTGGAACGAGCTCGTCGAGCTCGTTCCAATGAGGGGTCATAACCTATGTTTTTGAGACAAAAAATGAAAAAAAATAGTTATTCAAGAATTTTGTTTGCAAGTGTCGTCTGCTTTTCATGTTTGGTTAAAGGGTTAACGGTATCATGGCGGAAATACAGAAACCAGTTTGAAGGATTTTCGGATATGAGTGGAATACCGAGTCAACAATTTTCAGGAAATTGTCAACAATCCCACCCAATATTTGTTCATTTAAAACTAACTGAAACAAAGTAAAGGGGCATTAGCATGGATGAAATAAAAGAAATATATGTATTCGGCGCTCTATAAATTAATTAATCGATCACCGTGTACGCTTTTCGTGTCTTCACAAATATTGTCTTGTATAGGTCATTTAATATTCTAAACTTGAAGCATTTGGACCGCGGGTTAAAAAGATTGAATGATGTATACTGTGTCATAAAAATTCATCAATTAAAACAGATTTTGAAGCTTAGATACATTTACAACTGTCCAAAATTGGAATGGTCTATGTGATTTCCATTCCCCTGCTTCAATAGCGAAACATCTGATGCTATAATTCCTTTTAGAAGGTAATCAACTGTCCTAATGCCAGTACCACGGTCTCTACATGAGATTAGAAGCCTGTCTTGTTGGCCTTTGTATTATTTCGTTTGATACGTGTTGTGGAATGGGCCTAGTTTGTATAGAGCAATTACAGTTCTAACTTTACTGTCCTCCCTTTTAACACCATCTATTAAGAGTCCAAACCGTGGGATATTTGTGGCCAACTTTGTTTTAAAGCCTGTTGTTCCACCCTTCACTCTGGTAGTTTGTCCTTGCATCGCCATCAATAGGTGCAGTGCGAAAGTTTCAGAAATGAGGAGGTTACAGTGGTGGTACTTTATACAGCCAAATTCTAACCTCACCAGAATGCACTCGCCGGTAAAATTCGGTGTTAATAGATGTTAGATTACGAGTAGAAACGTCCAGACAAAATACACATCTGTATTGAGGGTTCATTCCCACTAGACCAATTCCCTTTAGACCAATTCCCACGAGGCCAATTCCCAAAAGACCAAGTCCCCTTAGACCAACTGATGTGTTCTACTTTTAAAATAATTCTGTATCAATAATTTGATATATTTCTAAATATTTATAAATGTATTTAATGTCATTGATATTCAAGCCTGAAAATAAGCAGTCTGTCATTTGCAGAATGAGGTCCCCAGAGGGGAAATTTGCTGATGCTGTCCCATACAGTGGGCCAGTTTATCCTCTGGGTACCTCTTTCTGTTTATGTTTGAGACCTTGATTCAGGTTGAGGTTCACAGAGGGTAAATTTAGTGATGCTACCCTGCTGTGCAGGGTAGCATCACCAAATTCTCCCCCTGGGAACCTCATTTTTTGTAAAATGTTATATGTACTGAAATATGCTGAAATGTTATAAACGTATATTTGTTGTATGTTATGCATATAAATATTTTTTTTATCAAATAAAGTGCTTATCAGTAAATAAATGTTTTCTTAATTATCCTTAATCAACCCTTAATCAATAACAGTATGTAGTTGGTCTAAATGGAATTGGTCTAGTGGGAAGACACCGTATTGAAGGGTACTGAGGATAGCAACTGCCCATGCGATCATTCGATTCAGAAAGAGAATATTTATTTTACCCGCATGCATCGAAAACTGTTCACACATGTGGAGGTCACCGTTTTGATAATACAGTGGAGCCCACTTAATTGGATATCTCTTAATTGTATATTCCTGTTAATTGAATATAATTTTCAAACACAAAACCATTTACCATACCTTCAGTACAAATTTAATCTGTTAATTGCATATGAGTTGTAGAGTAAACTCCTGTTAATTGCATATAAATTTTTGTAATATGTCGAAAAAATTGCTGTGACACGCACCAAATTCCCCTTATTTATCAGCCTTTTTGGCCTCATACATCCAATACAGACATTTATTCTATTATATCTTGTTTGACAGAGCTCTATGAGCTCTGTCAAACAAGATATAATAGAATAAATGCTCAATTTACCTCCAGAACAGAAGAAACTGACCAAATCCCTGTTAATTGTATACTCCTGTTAATTGAATAATTGTCACTGGCAAAATGGATATTCAATTAAAAGGATTCTACTGTAACAGTAATTAAATGATAAATAAATCGCCAATTCAGCGAAATAAATTAGATTAGATCTTTGTTTGCCATGCTAATATTTTTACATAAGCCTGTCATGCATTAAACCTGGAAAATATAACAAAAAACACAAATCTCAAACACTACTATAAACTTCAGCGGTTATATTTAAAGTAGAATAATGAATGGAGATTACGTCATGCATAGAGCAAGCAACAGCATAACGCCGTGATCTTCATTCATAAAAAATCCAATCACAGACGCTGGATGATTGTCAAAATATATTCGAACAAGTCAAGAAAGGAATGAATATTGAAAGATAAATTGGTTATTACCACCAAGTGTGTTTCCTAACGGACTCGTCGATAAATGCCCAGAGGTGAGGTCTCGACTTCACTATATCATCCCGGAAACTCACATGGTGGTAATAATCTACATTCATCAAAGCGATTGACAAGTTTTCCCCCTCCGTCAGCAATTTGTTTTAGTAAATGCATTCCTTTCTGTGTTTCTCTTCCAGACAAGAAGGCAAGCCCATGAAGTTTATCACAGAGCATTTTTAAACTTGCATCACTTTTGTAACTATTTGCTGAACCAAGTTCTTGAATGTTCTCCACGTCGCCCGTGTGAAGTGATAAATCAACGTTCAGTATTCACAGTGTTGTCAATTAATTCACTAATATTAGTGAATGGGTGCGTTCATTCTTTCTTTTCCCTTTTCTTTAATTCCAGTATGAATATCATTACTTGTAATTTCGCCATCGCACCTCTTTCCTTTATCTTCCTCTCTCTTAACACTAATATTTTATTTCAGCTACTAAAATTAGTATTTGAAGCATACAGCTTTCGGGCCATATCTAGGGCTGCACGGTATATCGATAAACCGATATATACCGGTATTCAAACCAATATCGATTGAATTCCGGTGTAATTAAAAAAAAAATATCGGTTTATCGTCATTGGTTATTTACCCACAATTTTTAGTTTTTTAATTGTAGCCCCGAATGAATAATATTATCCCTTTATCCAAGGAATCGTCTGCTTGTGCCCTCGTAATATACAAATTCTGGAGTTGAAACAATAATTTTCAAAAATTACAACAAAACTATATCATGTGACCCCTCATTGGAACGAGCTCGTCGAGCTCGTTCCAATGAGGGCTTCACATGATATAGTTTTGTTGAAATCTGGGGAAAATCTGAAAAACTAATTTTGAAAATAATAAATTTTGATATCGTCTTACGCTGGGTAGAGATTTTTCGAACCGCATCATCAAGGCATGCTAATTGGTTCCGACGGTGATGCCTCGAGTCCCGATTGTGGTACTTGTGTTCATACATCTGAACAGTTTTCGATATACCGGTATACCGCGGTATTTTGTTTGAATACCGATACCGGTATTCAGTTTTGAATATCGTGCAGCCCTAGCCATATCTATTGTATGGATAATTCATAACTGGAAACAGCTTACATAAGCTTCTAGCTTGCTGCTGAATCCGATATCATAACAACCAGTATGTGAAATGTTAATTTATTTCTTATCTGTATATTAATGTGAAACTGAGTTATGAAATAAAATATTGTTTAAACTAAATAAATCACTAATGTCATAACAGCGTGTTCAAAATTGCACAGAACATTGGATGGCAACGATTAACATAATTTATTTGATAATGAAGACAGGGGTTAATTTCCACATTACAGCTTAAAATTTTATATTTTCATTTTAAATTAACTTCAACTGTAAGCAGTTTTAATTTTTTGCTTTTCAAATATCAACTTGTGTGTACAGTACAGCCGCGGCGGAGTGCTCGTAATCCACGCATGGGAAGTGATGTCTACGCATGCGTTTACCAGGTAATAAAAAACATCATCAGCAAACTTTTAATTATTGAAGCACCGGGCTGTACCCGGTACTTCATTAATTAAGTTTTTAGTATAGGGATCTGCGAATCACAATTTTTTTCGAATCGAATCTCGAATCGAATCGTGTCTCTAATATCGATATCGAATCGAATCTTAATAGACAAGTTATTTCATATTGCACCAACCGGAAGTACGGTACACTGTGATGACTCTTACAAGACTGACTGACTCCTTAAACATCAATAAATAAATATTCTCTGTAGCACCGTCGCTGAAACAGCTAGGCCTATTATCCATAGTTTTAGTTTTTGAAGGCTTAACTTGTTACTATTCACGTTCTTACGAACGTGAATAGTAACAAGTTAAGCCTTCAAAAACTAAAAGTACGGATAGTGTTCTGGGCAAAATTCACTACTTACCTAACAATTAAACATTGTCAATTACTCAATTAAATATAAATTGAGCCTACATGAATGAACTGTCTGATGTAAACTTTATCCAATTTTTGTTGGAAATGTGACAAACTGAAGTTAGTACGAGAAATTCGAAAACAATCGAATCTTCAGACTGATTCGGGATCGATCTCGAAGCAGACGTGTGGTGTCGATATCGAATCGAATCTCGAATATTCGCAGGTCCCTATTTTAGTGATTTTTCATATTATTAGTGTTTGGAATCTATATTTACTGCGTTCGTGGAAATATTGCCCACTCGTGGAAGTGGGGACGTGGCTAGAGGTTTCTGATTGGGGTAGGGTAGTGAGTTTCCAACTAGGAGAGGGACCGGGAAGGGGACCCCTTCCCGGTCCCTCCCCAGTTGGAAGTTCACTACCGAGAAAAAGTTTGAAAATGAAACCATGAAAGGGGGCATAAAATTGATTCTAGTAACTGAAATGCCAACACATTTATGATAGAATTATCAGGTTATTATTATTTGGTATTATTCTGGGAATTGAATATGTGCTAAACAAATGCTCAAGCTAAGAACTTTGAGAAATTCACACTGTCCTAACATTAAATCAGATCTTATGCAGGAATGATCAATTTTGGATGTTTCATCATTTAAAAATTGAGAATGATGGAATTAACTCAGGATAATGATGTGATTTTCTTGAAGTGCATTTCGAGAATTTTTTTTATTACGATAAGTAAATGTACTATAGAAATTTCGTACCGATTATGAAGCTCGATATTGCATACACAGTAGTTGTAAATAGAAACAGTTGGAATTTTTGCCGATTTGAAACCTAGTTGGAATTTTGGGAAGTAAAGGAGGCATCAGCATCACCAAAGAGGCTCTAAAATACAGATGGATGGAATTTCCATCTACTCATGTCTTACCCTCCGAATTTCCAACTATAGGAAAGTTCGGTCATGATTTGTGGGGGGGGGGGGGGGGGGAGGGGGGTGACATCCCCCTGTCACCACGTCCCTGCGAAAAAGGTGGCCGAAATGTATATAGTATATAATTCAACAGACAATTTGTCTGGATGGTGGATACCACTGTAAAACAGAACAGGTACCCAACCATTTTATTTCGGATTCTGGTCTAGAAGAAAATCATTTCAACTTTGATTATTTATCGAAAAGGTACATTTGAATCACAAGTACAAGCTCGACCGTTCTTTGCGTGACAATTCTTTTTCAAGGTCTTGAATATACATCTATCAAATCTGGCTTTTTCCGGACGTTCTTAAAAAATTCATTTATTATAAAACGGGTGCGAGATTCTCATTATGAGCGATTTGAGAGCTAACACAACTTCTTATCACGTTTCAATCATGAAATAAAATTATAATATTTTACAATAAACTGACATTTGACGACTGATATGAATCTTTAAACGATATTCCGGAATTACTGGCCATTGCAAGTGGGAAGCCATTTATCATTGGTGTAATTGTCGTAACGGCTCAGAATTGATTGTCACAAGCAAAACAAGTCGTATAGTTTACATACTGCACGTGTTGTGTCGACAAAATATGTCGAGAATAATATTTTTTATATCAATTTGGTGACTAGACATTGTATACTGGCCGTTCACTCGGGGTACCCGATATGTCCTTTATTTTACCCACAGAGAACAAGAGAACAGTTGGGACACGTACAGGTACCCCCCTCCGTTTTTCCACAAACATGCAAATGTACAGAACTGCCACCCTGGACTTCATAAAAAATTTAATTAATGAAGCACCGGGTACAACTCAGTGCTTCATTAATTAAAATTTTGCTGACGATGTTTTGTTATTGCCTGGTAAACGCATGCCTGGGCATCACTGCCCACGCGCAGATTACGACCAATCCACTGCCGCTGTTCTGTGAACAGATTTAGATGTATTTGTCGAAAGAATCCCTCCTTCTGTTCCAACCATCTTCGAGCTTGAAGGTTAGCAGCATTCGTGTTGGAAGGAAGTTAAAATAGAATAATAATATAGAACATAACGAGTCCTGAGTACGGGGGACTGAAATCAACGCTCCGAGGTTGAGCTTTCCTATATGTTAAGAGCGCCACAGGTTGGCGTGCGTGAAATATAGAAAAAACCCACCAATGCACCCCTCCCCCACCCCCACATTCTCTACCCGAGTTGTGTTCTATATTTATATCATGATTACCTATTCTACTAACCCTTTGCCAAATACGAAAAGCAGACGACACTTGCAAACAAAATTCTTGAATAACTAATGTTTTTCATTTTTTGTCTCAAAAACATAGGTTATGACCCCTCATTGGAACGAGCTCGTCAAGCTCGTTCCAATGAGGGGTCCTAACCTATGTTTTTGAGACAAAGAATGAAAAAATAATGAAAATTAATTGGCGATTTTTGTGAATAGCGCTGGTCGGAGAACCGTTACTTTGGGTGAAAGGTTAACATGTTCAAGTAACTATATTCTAGACTGATACGGGTTTTCATGAATGGAGCGATTTAATCTAGGGCAGATGCCGATATCGGTACATAGATAGCTGGCAGGCCTGTAGTTGTGCTACAAGTCAGTAGTAATGGTAGAAGAACCTTGTACACGATAGATAATAGTAAAGACAGTCCAAGCCAGCGAGAGTAGTAGTACACTATAGGTATGGATGAAAACAGCGGAAGATGATCATAGGACAGAAAGCGGAGACCACGGACAAGTCGGTAGTTATAGCCTGGGATTTACGGAAGCCATAAGATAACATAAGAGCGAAGTGCCTCACACTAACAGGATGTCTCAACGATCTTCAGAAAACTATCCTCCAAAATGTGTCCTTCAGTAGTTTATTACCATGACATAAGGTTTGGGGGACAAATTATGCCCATTCATAAAGGCACACCTCGACACATCCATCATGCGCCTGTGTGCTATTGCGCAATTGGCACTGTCGCATAATGTACTTATACCATGATTACCCATTCTATAGTTAACATTTATTGGCTTGTTTGCATGGGGGATCTCGATTTGCCGGTTTCTATAATTTCCTAAGGGGGCGGGGGGTGCGTTGCAGTAACGGGTTCTCGCCAGATCACCGAAGCTAAGCGACGTCAAACCCGGTTAGTCCTCGGATGGGTGACCGTCTGAGCGATCGATTCGGACTCCCGCGTTGTGTTCTTGTGCAAGGCACTTAACCCCGATGGTCCACATGGGGGCACGATGACGCCGTGTACTAAGGCGTACTGCACGTCGATGGTGCGCGTGTCTTCAACCCTGTCTGTGCTGCAGTGCGGAGTTACGATGTTGGGGAGCTGGCAGCTGCTCGTCGTTACTCGGTGGTTCTCTCCGGGTACTCCGGCTTCCTCCACCCATAAAACTGTCACCGACACAATATGACCTTGGCTGTTAATGTGTCGTTAAACCCTAATAAATAAATAAATAAATAAATAAATAAATAAATAAATAAATAAATAAATAAATAAATAAATAAAAAAATAAAAAAATAAATATAGTTTTCTAAGTAGGAGTCAGTGATACATGTTGATTGTTAAAACAACATTTTTTGTCTAAGTTTACTGGTATGGCTTAATTCAAATAAGTACAATAAATTATACGAAGAAACTTTATTGATAAAGGTTTCATTAAACTATACAGAGAGAAGGCCATAAAAAAATCAATACCTAGATTAATATTGAAATTTATCATATGACTCGTCCGTTTTGTTCACTTTAAAACATTTGATATTTTGGTTTCATATTAATCAGTGATAAATAAAGCCTTTCGTCGATTTCATTGGTCAATTTCAAAACTAGACAATTTGATTGGCTGAACAAAATAAAACTGGGCCACATTTTCATAATTTGCATAATTAGAGTTGTGAGCTTTCATTGGTCAATTTCAAAACTGGACAATTTGATTGGCTAAACAAAATACAACTGGGTGACATTTGCATAATTTTAGTAGGGAGAATTTACGTTATCTGTCCTATTTAGGGTGGGTTTTATTGTATTAATCTTTTACCTACAAGAAAAACGCCATTCATTTTTTTTTAAATTTTCACTTTTTGCTTCCAAAACATAGGTTATGACCCCTCATTGGCTCGACGAGCTCGTTCCAATGAGGGGTCATAACCTATGTTTTGGAAGCAAAAAATGAAAATTTTTAGTTATACGAGGATGTTTTTTCCAAGTGCCGTCTGCAACTCAAGTTAGGTGATGGGTTAAAAAGTCATACTAAGTGGCTAATTTATGCGTGTGTGTGTCATTTGATAAATAGAATATGAAATGAGTGTTTTTATCATATAATATTTATGAAACTCGTCCGAATTTTCCGTTTGCGCTCGCCAGAGGCCCGCCAAAACGGAAAATTCTTAGACTCGTTTCATAAATATTATTTGAGAAAAACACTCATTCCATATCTTCTATTTATTTTTAATTGAGACAAAAGGGAGGATTTTATTTCTTATTATTTATTTTCTGTGAAACAAACGGTCAGCACAACCAGGTGTATATATGCATGCAGTACCTGGTAGGGTGGTAAATTATTCTCTGTCGTCAGAATTTGTTCATTTATTTTTGACTTGTTTCAATATATGGGAGGTGCCTGTGGGTGTGTGTGCCTGTGGGTACTCCCCCATAAATTATAACAAGTCAAATCCATACAGACGAAATACAAAGATAATATGAAGCACAAGGATAGAATGTTAATCCTTCAAGGTATGTTTCCTGCACTCAAGAAAAAACCACAAATTAACTTCACGTGTTTATGAAGGTGTAGCATCAATAATTGTAATTATTGGTTGCAGTATATTGTTTACTTTTTTAAAACAAACTATAGTTACACTTTCTATGAGCTGCGGGTAAACCGAGAAAATATTTATTTTGCTTGCGGGCAGATCGAGAATTTTTAAAAGTCGGGCAGCCGGCAAATCGAGATATAACCGTTTGCATACATAATGCATGTCACTGGGAGACTAAGTTGCAAAAATTAAGTCACCAGCAACAGGGGCATAGTCATGTTAAAAGATGTGTGTGTGGGTGGGGGTGGGGGATATTTTCTTACCAATGGCAACAGCATTTTTCCTCGTTTCCTTTCTCTCCGTTCTGGTTAATAGTGTGTATCCTCCTTGCTTGGATGCAGGTCCAGGGTCTTCACGTGGAAACAAAAATAACTTTTCATGCCAACTGGAGCACCTTGAATACTTTTTGAAGGTTTGAGAACACAGAGTGTGAACGAATAATGATAACAAAATGACTCAAGCTATATAAGGGTGAGAGAAACGAACAATTTTTAGGGATTTCGGGTATAAATGTAAAAACGGTTGACAATTTTTCAAGAAAAGAGTGTGATGAGTGGATGTGTGGGGTAGGGTTGGGGGATCGTCGATTGTTTTGTTTCAGTTTATTCGAGTTCCTTTCACGAGCAATGAAGTAAATTATAACGCAAACAAATACACATGTATATGGAGACAATATTACTTATTTCAGAATGGATTCTTAATAAAGACACCTATAAAATGTTGTGTCTTTATCGTACGACCAATTTTATCGGAGTTTGTTCCGATGTTTTCGAAAGAGCTAATCGTTCAAAATAAAAACCAGCTTATCGTTGTCTCTTGATTCTCGATGCTTTCATTGAGCCGGAGCAGCAAAATATATTGCCCTACTACAGAGATGTGGCGACAGGGGAGTGTGTGTGTGTGGGGGGGGGGGGGGGCGGGGGGGGGGGTATAATCCCCAGTCCTAACCCAAATTTCCTATAGTTGGAAATTCGGAGGGTAAGTCATGATTAGTTCGAAATTACATCTATCTGGATTTTATAGCTTCTTTAGTGATGCTAATGTCTCCTTTACTTCCCAAAAATCCAACTCGGTTTCAAATCAGCAAAAATTCCAGCTGTTTCTATTTACAACTATAGTGTACGCGCAATATCGAGCTTCATAAGTATGCATGATGTCAATCGGTACGAGATTTCTATAGTACGTTTACTTATCGTAATTAAAAAACAATCCTCGAAATGCACTTCAGGAAAATCACATCATGTAAAATCGTTGCCCTGAGTTAATTCCATCATTCACAGTTACAAAATGATGAAACATCCAAAACTGATCATTTTTGCATAAGATCTGATTTAATGTTGGGACAGTGTGAATTGCTCAAAGTTTTCAGCTTGAACATGCATTTGTTTAGTACATATTCAATTCCCAGAATAATACCAAATAATAATAACCTGATAATTCTATCATAAATGTGTTGGCATTTCACTTACTAGAATCAAGTTTATGCACCCCCCTTTCATGGCTTCATTTTCTCGGTAGTGAATTTCCAACTGGGCGAGGGTCCGGGAGAGGGCGGGGCCTCCCGGTCCCTCCCCCTAGTTGGAAATTCAATATCCTACCCCCCCCCCCCCACCCCAATCTGAAACCTCTCGCCACGTCCCTGTCCTATCCTAGTATTGTTCACTACCACCGCGTATAGGTCGAAATTGTTTTAAAATCATGAGTCAGTGAGAGGGAAAATCGCAAAGAAGAACATTTTCGATGAAAACATCTTCAACAGCTTTTTAAATTAACATAGCTGATAGACAGAATAGCCCGAACAACTGCACTCCGTATCTAGGATGTGTACTTTTAATTTCAGGAACTAAAGTGTTTTATAACGTTAACAAGTTATTTATTTATTGGAGTTTAATGACACTTTTGACAGGCAGGGTCACCTCGTGTCGGACAGTTTTACGGGTGCAGGAAACCGGAGTACCTGGAGAGAACCTCAGAGCAACGACGAGCCGTGGACCTCTCGGTTTGAAGTTCAGTGCAGCAGCCACTGATCCACCGCGCTCCCTGTTGACAATTTACCTAAAACACAGAATATCAAAATTTATTATTTTAAATATTATTTTTTCAATTTTTGAATTCTTTTTAACAAAACCATATCCTGTAACACGTCACTGGAACGAGCTCGAGGAGCTAGTTCCAATGAGGGGGTCACATAATATGGTTTTGCTGAAATGTTTTGAAAAATAGTTTTTCCAGCTACTCAATTTATAAATTACGCGGGGGAAATCCGGTCGATTTGTTAGATAAATGGTTGACAATTTGTCGCTAATTCATAGGTGAGTAAATAACAGAGGCGACAGAACCAGCGGGTGTAGGGGTGCTATCAACACCCTGTTTTTCCACCGACATTCTTCATGACTACACGACGAGTTTTTCAGTTTGGTTGCATGCAATATGTCAATTTACGGGTATCTTATCTACTGTATTTTCTATGTAAATGTAAACAAATTTAGTTGCATTTGTGGAATGAATTCCAATTACATTACATCAGACATTTAGTAGCGCTCAAATTTGTACAACTGCCCCGAATAATTAGGGACAGGGCCACATTCTATGGCGCTTCGTTCATTGGCTGCCATACTGTTAGACCGATGACGTCACTCGGAAGAAGGTCGCCAGCTGTTTCAAAGAAGAGACGTGCACACAGCTGATTATTGTTCTTCAAATATATAAAGGTCCATATATCAGAGGCGGAGTGGCCGAGCGAACCACAGGGGAAATTCACGCTTGGCCCCCAACTGGATGGCCCCCTGACCCCAAAATTGCTGCAGACCAAACCCTGTTGGTGTCTGGAATTTCGCGAAAACGCTCAATAGGCGAAATGGACCTGATTGCATGGAATGTCGATATATTGAAATGTTCTCTATGTGGACTGCCAATGGCAGTCCACAGAGAGAACATTTCGATATACCAGCAGACTTGTCTGGCATTGATAGCTCAGATGCAAGGAAACAGGGTTCTTTTAATCTGAAAAATCAAAATTTTCTCCCATTGGGCCGAACTATGGTGGGCCGATGGGCCCGCGTATCCTACCCTTGTTGAAACCATTCTTGCCGAATGAGTGATGATGTTGATGATACAACAATGCTATCAAAATATCCTCTGTGTGAACTGTCATTGATCACTCAGATGCAAGGAAGCAGCGTTCGTTCGGTTCGAAAAATCAAAATTTTCTCCAGATCCGAGGTCCGCCGGGGTTCATTTCCCAGTATTTTTTCTTGGCTCAATCCGCCTCTGTCATATATTATCAAAATACAGGTCTTTTTTTTGGGAGGGGGGGGGGGTGGGGGGGTAAAGAGCCCCCAGGTGTTCTTGCCAAAATTTTATGTAAGCCTTCCTTGAGCTGCAGGCAAAGGAAATATAAACTCTAACAGGGTACAAGAGTACAAGGGGCTGTGAACCCTGCCAAAGACATGTATAAGGAATTTGTCATACGAGAAGGCTACCGTAAAATGTTCTAAATGCAGTGATTTTCTTATCTTCTCCAACGATATAGTATATTGATAGGTGTTTCACCACCTCCTCTCCCACACACACTAAAAGAAAGAAGACCCCCCCCCCCAAAAAAAAAAAAAACAAAAACAAAAACAAAAACAAACAACAACAACAACAACAACAACAACAACAACAACAACAACAACAACAACAACTTCGCTTTCGTTTCGGTTTCAGGAAAAATCTCGGTTTCGGTTTATAATTTCAGTTTTTCTATGTGTTCAGAACCTATAGTTAGTAACATTGGTCTCCCCTTAACCCTTTACCTAACATGAAAAGCAGACGACACTTGCAAAAGAAATTCTTGAATAACTATTTTTTTTTAAAAATTTTGTCTCAAAAACATCGGTTATGACCCCTCATTGGAACGAGCTTGATGAGCTCGTTCCAATGAGGGTCATAACCTATGTTTTTGAGACGAAAAATGAAAAAATAATGAAAACTAATTGGCGATTTTTGAGAATAGCGCTGGTCGGTTTTGGCCGTTACGTTGAGTAAAGAGTAAAGTGTTAACTTAGAAAAGCCCGCTATAGTTGCTTAGGTTCCGCTCCACATTTCGCACTATTGCACAGGGGTGAAATTCTAAACACAGGGCATATGTTGAAACTAAGGCCATGTAAAATAGAGATATATTTTTAGTATCAGATATATGATTACATTAGGTTTTTTGTTGGACAAGAGAATTTGAAGTTTTGGTCCCAAAGTTGGAGTCTGATACATAGGGGAAATTTACCAGATGAATTATGGGAAACAGTGGCTTCGAAAAAATGGCTATTTTTTAAAATGTAATTTTTACACGGGTTTGTTACCAGACAGGTAACTGAAAAACGAGACGGAAACATATAATTTTTTTTTTGCATTTTAGAAACAGGGGATGCTTTGTTCCAGGGGTGGGTAGGTGAGGTTGGTGGGAAAATTCTGCTTTTGAGGCTGCTAGGTGGCTGAAAATGACTGGTTTCGGCATTTTTTCATGCAATTTTTCAGGCTGAAGTCTGGCCTTTGACAATAAATTATTCTACCCACATTCAGATTGTTTATTTCTACTTAGTCAGATAGGGTTATATGTTTTTTGTGGATTTGGGAAATGTAATACATGTTATGAGTTAGATAACTAAGCTACAGAATATTTGCATTTGAAGAGAGTGTATGGCATGTCATATTTGGAAATGCCTGGAAAACTGTGGAGCGGAACTAGCCTATTAAGTCAGACACAAAAACAAAAATTAGCGTAACAAATGAATAAAGTTCATGTAATCAGCGTTGTGTTCTCATTGTGACGAGTGGTTCATTCTCACTAGACCAATTCCCTTTAGATCAACTCCCACGAGGCCAATTCACAAAACACCAATTCCCCTTAGACCAACTGATGTGTTCTACTTAAAAAAAAAATTCTATATCAATAATTTGATATATTTATAAATATTTGTAAATGTATTTAATGTTATTGATATTCAAACCTGAAAATAAGCAGTCTGTCATTTGTAGAATGAGGTCCTTAGAGGGTGAATTTGATGATGCTATCCCATACAGTGGGCCAGTTTATCCTCTGGGTACCTCTTTCTGTTTATGTTTGAAACCTTGATTCAGGTTGAGGTTCACAGAGGATAGATTTAGTGATGCTACCCTGCTGTGCAGGGTAGCATCACCAAATTCACCCTCTGGGGACCTCTTTTTTCAGATGATAGTCTGCTCATTTTCGGGCTTGTCGATATTTTATAGATGTTGGGCAGATTTTTATAAATAATTGTTTTCTTAATTATCCTTAATCAACCCTTAATCAGAAACACCATGTAGCTGGTCTAAGGGGAATTGGTCTTTTAGGAATTGAACTAAAGGGAATTGGTCTAAATGGAATTGGTCTAGTGGGAAGACACCGGACGAGTTAGTAAGGGAGAAAATGTGACAATGAGAATAAGACGTATTCACCCCCTTTACCGGATAGACTTAGCGTCGAAAGTCTCTAGGGGACAACTTGTCCAGTTCCCTCCCAGTACGGTAATTTGATTAGTTTATGCACAAACACGGCAAAACCGCCCGGCCGTTTTTTGCTCGGCCTTGCGTTTCGGTTTGCTTCAAAAACCGGAACGGAACCAGAAACAAAACACAAAACCGCCCAGGACTAAACAGAACAACAAAAGAAACCCCCAAAACAACAACTCCCCATCAGAAAAAAAACAAGCCACATCCCAAAACAAGAAAATAACCACACACAGTCACACACACATTTACACACTCTCTCCTCTATTCACACACCTTCATCCCCACACTATCACGCACACACTTACTTGTAATGTGTTGTTGTTTTGATCGGGCTCATTTGCCTCAAAACAGACAAACAGATTCTTTGCTTTCTATTGTATCTGCATGAAACTTCGTAGACGAGAGAGATCACACATCCAAATCAGTTTCTGCTGTTTCTGTCATTTCGTCTGTGTGTGCGTCTGTGTGTGTGTCTGTGTGTGTAAACACCGACGATTGAGTGCTCACAGAAGACTTTGAATTTTCTAACCGGGCTCGCTCTTGACAAATGGGGTTAGCTCTTTCGTAATGGTTATATGCAACACACTGAAAGTATTGAAAAACGTCCGATCGGGGTTTCTTTCAAACACCGTTTCTCACGATCAGCCCGGTTAGTAGGTTTCAAAGTCTGAGCCCAGTCCTCGGCGATTACTGGCCCACACACCATCACACTATAACACACAGAGAAACACATGCAAACTCACTCACACCCACTGTCTTATTCAACCTCCTGTATAGGAACTTACTTTTTCTTTTATTGTTGGTGACAAACTGGGAAGATAACCGCTATTGTTTTCTTTGCGAGAACACGGAGAAAACAGAGGAACTCTTTGTGAGAATTCAAATACTATTGTCTGGTAAATTCACTGTCAACCATTGTCCAAGGGAGGGACACAAGTAGTATGTTCATAACATTAACGCCCATGTGCACATGGGCGTTAATGTTTTGAACATACTATTGTCTAGTTTGCCACAAAATCGGGAAAACATACCCCTTCCGTCATACTCTTTAAATCTAGAGAATGAAGGAAATCCCTGCGAATTTATTTTTAAATATTTCCCCGGGGTCAACATGTGGTAGGTATGGTGTTTCTCCACCACACCTTGTTTCAGTGTGGGGCAGGCGGGGGGCGGGGGGGGGGGGGTCCTTAGTCTCTTCGGTCCTCCATGTTAAGCATATGCGTTTAACGACGAGGGCTATGTTTAATTGTGTTATATAGCTTGAGGCGGACGTTCAACAAATGATCCG